>JABUQX010105745.1:0-10000 GCA_015478945.1 Trachelipus rathkii | reverse complement strand
AGGGTCATTTGTTTTGGGATCATTCAGCTTTTTTTTTTTTCATATATTTGTTTTACATGGATAATTTTTTATTTTTATAATCTTTCTTTTTTATATCTCTTGTTTTTAAGGTGCATCTAGTTCGTTCCGATCTGGGAAGGTATTGAGGTTGGTGATTCGAAAGTTCCCGATCTGGGTCATAAATCCGCTTTGTGGGCCGAGATGACTCTATTTCTTACTGGGTTTCTATAATTTCGCGTCGATTTAATCTGGGTATCTTTTCCCTTTTTAGTTATAGTATAAATAATATAAAACAAACTTATATGGCAATACATGTGTAAGGGCGAGCTAATTAGTGGTTGTATTATTTTCGCACCTTTGTAAATTATTAGTGGTGAATAATAATTCATGATTTTACTGCGGTGGTTTGGCTAGCTGTAGCTAGTATGTGCGATAGTAATCCGTTCTCGTTATATTTTCCCTTTATACCCTACTGTATCCAAGGATATAAAGTTACACATAGTCTTACTATTATTTCCGTAGATCATTACTTTTGTATATATTATAATAATGGTATATAATCTGGAAGTCGTCGAAGCAAGATATTTACTTTACTAGTTTTTATGAAAGGATATTGCTGTTACTATTTATTATTATTTTTATTATTAATATTTTTTGCTTTTTTATTATTTTCTAATAGTTATTCTTTTTTGAATAAGTATAATAATGGATATGTTTTAGTGGCGTTAGGACCCCATCTATATTAATATAAATCTATATAATTTAAAGAATGTTTAATAAGTAAGAATCAATATATTTTATAATTAATATTAATATTAGATTATTATTATTTTATTAACGTAAATACATGGTTGGTGCGTCACTTACTATAATTATTTTATTTTAATGTGCGCTGTGTGCTGCCTTATTGCTTGCGAGACCTGTCGGTATTCCATGGAAACCTATAATATACGCCTTTATATTATTTTTTATTCTAGGTCAATCAATTAATGCTTAATCTTCTAATTGCGTCTCTTTTGTCGCTTATGTATGCGTTACTTCTTATGACCACAGAGTGTTGCACAGTGGAGATGTTAGACTAATAGTCTCTTATTATTGAGCTTATATGTAATAACTCTAAAATTATTTCTTAGTGATTTATTATTTAGTAAGCCTTATTCTTTTTAAAGGAGAATAATAATTTTATCATTTTATTATTTGGTGGTATTAATTTTACCTTATAACTTACTCTTCTCAGATTAACTAGATTACTTTTCTTATATCATCGATTCGCATTTATTTTCCTCCTTCCATGTCTTTGGTGTCTCTCATGATTTTTTTTCCATACCAGGATGTGATTTTACTAGTTATTCAAGTAGGTGTGAGTTTGCAGTAATAGATTTATGATATATTTTCTACAGAGCTATATAAGTTTAGCCTATTATATTTATTTATTATATTGTAGCTAGTTAAATTACTAGATAACCATTTATTATAATTTATATATATTTATTAATTATATTTATTATTTATTATTTATTATATATTATTCATTTATTTTATATTATATATATTAATATTATATTATTTATTATAATTTATAATTTTATATATTTTTTATGTAGATATAATATTTATTTACTATTCATTTATATAATTATTATTCTATTTATAATTTTTATTATTATCTAGTAGTGATTATATCATTATTGGTACGTCAATTATTTAAAATTATAAAAATATACTATATATTAGATTAGGTTTTTCTCATTTTTAACTTTTTTGTTATTTGTGATCTAACTGTGAATATTTATTTATGAGGTTCTCGTAATTTTTATAGTTTGGCAAAATTACTCAACTATTTTATTTATTATTTTTCATCTCTTTTATTTTTTTTCATCGTCGGGATCATAAAATTAATATTAATGAAATTTAATTGTTATATAAAACAAACGGATTTAGATAATAATATTATTATTTTAAATAATGTATTATTATATTATATTATTTTATATTTCATTCTTTAATATATTATATATTACTCTCCATTATATATATGGCTGTATATAGTTTTATTAGAATATGAGTATTTTTTATTAATGAAATAATTTTATTTTAATTGTATATTATGATTTAATCATTTATATTTAATATATATTATTATATATATTATATATATATATTTTATATATTATATATAATATTAATATTATTTATATATATATATATGATTATTATATTTATTATTATTATATATATTATATATTATATATATAATTATATATATTATATATATATTATATATATTATTTATTTATTATTTATATTTATTATTATTTAATATATATTATATTTATTATAATTTTATGATTTTTTATTATTATATATATATTATAATATTAATTTAAGTATTATTACTTTTATTATATTTATGTTTAATATGCAACTCATATAAATTATTTATTTGCTTCTTTATATTATATTTTTTCTATAATATGATTTAGAATTATATCAATTATAATTTTTTAGTTGAAATATTTATTATATTAGTCTTGAAGATGTGACATTGTATTATTTTATTCTATTTTCTATTATTTTTTTATAATGATATTTTTTTTTTTATTATTTATTTTTATTTTTGTATTAATTTTATTAACTATTTTCATCTTTATATGTTATATATATCTTATTCCTTCAATAATAGACGCGTGTTCTGGTATATATATAGAAAATGCTAATTGCATCACTGATTATACTGTTATATTTTTGTGTGCTCATAACTTAGCTAGCTTGCTAGATTACATAATGGGTAAAAGAATATGATGCTCTCTTGTTATGTTCCTATCTTTCGTTTTTGCGTTCGGTACTTGTTTGGCATATTGCTGCTGTGGCCTATTAAGGGCTCGCAAGCCTCAGTATGTGTCGCTTTGTTTGTCGTTCTTTTCGTTAAGTCGGTCCAGATTATTTAAAATTAATTTTCGTTTGTCGTATTGCGCTTGGTGCGCATTACGTAATTGCAGTTGTTTCGTCTAATGGATAGTCCATTTTAAATATTACATCTTAAAGCTACTGTAATAGACAAATCAATACTTGGTTTCCCTGGTTTGTATTCTCCAATACTATTGCTTATTTCCTTGAATAGTAGATTTGGTATTATGTATTTGATTTATTTTTGATGTAATCTACGATATAAATCGAGGTACTAGTTTGATGAATGAGTATTACTGATTTATATCTTTCTTTTTGTATAGAAACCAAATATAATAACTAAGATTAAAACTACTATGCTTTATATGTATAATTGGTATTATATATTACTTTATTAATATATTATATTATTATTACTATTAAATATTAGTTTTTTCCATATTATTCTATAGATTTTGAATTTTTCATTGTCATCTATTTATTAGTCATCCAATCGATTGGCGAAGTATATATTAGTTATTTGGACATTATATCCTCGTGTGTTCATTCCTTTCTTACGGAACATCTCTCGGAGTTTCTTGCAAGATAATAAGCGTGTGAATGCTTTATAGTGTGTGTACGTATATGTGATAAATAATATTCATTCATTGTTCCTCGTGGCTTATTTCCTCACGTTTAGGGATTAAAAGAAGTTCAGTTTATATTCTCAGCAACAAAATATGCAAATTTGCGATAGAAAAATGATTAGACATATTCGTGACATTTTCTGTTACCTGTTTTTTTATTTGTACTAGTTGGGGGATTCTGGAGTACTCGCTTCATTTGATATTAAATAATTAGAAAATCTTAGTCTATCATTACAGGTGGTCGCCAGATCAGTTGGTAGATTCAATATCAATATCACTTCATATTATTCTTTAAGAAAGTGAAATTATCATCATGGAATTAATTTTAATAATGCGAAGTTTTTTTGTTTTAGGAAACGTATACGGTTTTTTTTTCTTTTAGCTGACTCATGCGTCTATGTTAAAGAATATGTTAACCATATAATTTTCGTTTGTTTATCTTTTATATGTTTTCATAATTTAGTGAGTGAAAGGGGAAATATCGTCTTTAGAAGAAACAGTGAAGTTTAAAAACGTTACTTATTTTGGAAACAGGTTGACTCTCTGTGCAGTATTCTTAACTCTCCAGATGATCGATTTAGAATCAGGTTTTCTTTTTTAATGAATTCTGGAGGACTTGTTCTCTTACAACAATATCCTTTGTAATAGATTGTTTTGCAACACTACATTGTAAGTATTCGATCTGTTTTTCTTTAGGGTATTGAAAAAAATCAATTCTGTATCTTTTACTCTCACACGAGTGCAGGCACTTGTATCAAGTTTTTTCTGATCAAGAGTAGTCTTTGTGTCCCTTACTACATACAACGCATAAACACTAATACTCACAATTTAGCTTATACTGTAGTTCACTTCTAAAGTAGCCTAGTTTTAATTTTGCAGTACGCCATTCGAACTTCACAACTAATCACAATATGGGTACTGATGAGAAACCACATGCAATGTTGAAATGCCGTAATCTCCATATTTTATTCATTTGATATTTTATGGGTTGAATTGTTGGCTGACTCTTTTTTTTTGATAGTTCGTCCATTATTTTTTTGTATAGCGTAGGCTTACTTGGTAGTAGAGTTTATTCGCTCACAATTTCTTTGACATGACTTTTGCTAACTATCTTGGAAGACTGTCCTTTCAATTAAGTGAATAATCTGTAGTTTTCATCAAGACGCGTGTTCTCAAGCAAGCTTTTCATGTTTAGTTGCTGCGATATAATATTCATGAAAACGATGTAATCGTAGACTACACGCGTGTTTTCTGATGGTATGGTCGTACGGAGGTTTAGAGATCAATCTGGGCTTACTCTCGCATTGTTCTCGTTCTTTCTATGTCCTCATTTGCCGATAGATTATAGTTTAATCTTCTTGAGGGGTGATAACATTTGATCTTATGATGGTGTCTGGTTAGAGGGCTAGTTTGTTGATTGATTATGTGGTCTGTATTATTTCGAATAATTTTGGAGTGCGTCTTTCCGTCTCTCTATAATATAGTCAATCTTTTTATATACGCATAATATTGTGTCTCACATTTCTCTTTCTTGATTTTACGTAATTCCCTTTTATGTCTCTCGGTACATTTTGATCCTGGAGTCAGGCAATCTAATACAGCTCGCCGTTGTCGACGTATATATCAGTGTGTTGTATTTAAACTCTGGTCTTTTGTTAATACTTTGACTCTAATATATTTTGTTTGGTGGTGCTCTTTTTTCTATCATATTTTTATTTAGTTGTTATTCATTAAGTTATTTTTAATTTTTGGTATTTGTGATATTTTCTTCTGTGTCGTAATGTCTTTGATTTCTTAACATTATTTCTATAGTCACGACTTAATGTGTTTTTGTTAATCTATTTTTTTTTATTAGTTTTAGTATTTATTTTATTACTTATTTTATTATGTTTATAATTTATTACTGGTGTTTCCTAATAACTACTTGTATCTTTTTGGAATAGGCTGAGGGGTTTTTTGTCTGGTTGAATGTGTTTCTTTAATTTTAGATACTCTTTTACTATTTTTTAATTGACAAGTTATAATATGAGCTGACATTAATTTTGTTATCCGCTCTAAAATCAATCATAGCAAATTAGGCAATGTAAATATCTCATTATCTCCTTTTCAAAAATTTAATCATTTGATTATTATTGACATTATAGATAATAATTACATAATCTATTATAACATCAAATATTAGATCTACATTCTTATTACTAAAGATATATTTACTCAATTATTTGAATATAAAATATAGAATTATGATTAATTAATAAGTTATATTAATTTTCTTGTTGATAGCGTTCAGGATATTTTAATATAAGAAAGGTCAGTTGATTATCACTTTTTTTCTTTTCTTTCCATATATGAACTCGTCAGCTTCTTTGTTATCATTTGGTGTCATTTAGTCTAATTGCTTCAAGTTAGCTAAGTAATCTACGTTTGAAGAATGTTTTGTACGTTTGTACGTTATCATAGAAGGCGGAAGATATCATGCTAACTCATAGAAGCAGTGAATAGTAATGGGTGTTTTGGTGTCTTAGAGAGAATTGACTTTATCTACTAATGTTGCTTGTAATTATGCGGTTTAGTGTTCAAATTTGTGGAGTTCGGCGGGGGAATATTAAGTATGGTCTGGGAGCTTTCTGGGGTTTTTAATAGGAATGGCTCACTATACCAAGTTAGCATCTCTTTCCTCTATCTTCAATTCGTATATTGAGGATAGGAATCTGCTATATCAATCTGGAGCAAAAGTCACAATCATATTCGAACCTTTAACTGTGACTCATCATCGATAATCTGGGATTTGGCCTTAATTTCAATCCTCAATGATAACTTGACTCGTATTTATATAAAATATATAATTAGAGTGTTTTATGTAATTTACAAAGATCACGATTAAGCTTTTATATAGGTAAACTACACCAAGATATTTTTAAATGATATTATTCTTTTCTATTCATTCACCAAATTTTAACTTTCTGGTGGTTAAATTTTAGGATCTTGAGTGACAATCGAAAGAAAATGTTAAATATACAATGTTAGATTAGCATAAATCTTTGTATAGTTTTAAATATAATTTTCTGTCTAATTTGGTCATTTATTCTTATTATACATGGGTTATATGATTAACGTCATTTTAGTCTGTGGATCGTTAATTAGTCTGAATTTTAAATATACGAATACTCACCTCTTTCTTCTAGTCATTGAGTTTAGTTCACTGTTTCAAATTTTAGGTGATCAGAATCAAGGCTGTAAAGGAGGGTAGAGAGGTTGTATTGACTTGAACGAGACGTTTGCAGTATGCGTATAGTTGGTATTGATTTTCTACATATTCGAATAGATCTATTTGTACACTGGTATACTATAGTGTATCATTATCGGATGGTTTTTATGTTAAAGTAGGCAGGAGATCCGGGGGCTACTGTGGAGATGTTGGCGTATGGTCTGTGACATAGTCATGGGTTAGTAGAGCTATGTGGGTATGTGCAACGTCGCACATAGCTGATGTTTATCATAACTCTCATTTTTCTTCAATATTCGCTGTACTAATAACCATTTCTGTCGGATGTTACAGTCGAGGACTCCTATTTGCTTTCATTTTCGCATAGTGTATATCACTGGTTAATCGCATCCAATCGTAACAGCAATGTAGCATGAGAAAAATAGACTCTAGGGAGTACGGGTTATACCATACCCTACTCCTCTTTTCATAGCATGCATTACACAATAATTTGTTCCATATTTTCATAATAGTTTTATATGTGACGTATCAAAAGCATTAGTGGAGAGTTTCTTTTAAATTCGGTTTGTTATGCTAATTGTCGTCAGCTCTTGTTTTATAGGGAACATTTGTCTCCTCTTTAACTAGAATAAAATATAGGATTACTTAAGTAAAATAGACATGTTTTTTAGATTCTGCTTTACAACACTGGAACAGTGATACATCTTTTTCATCATTCGGTCATGTTTATATTAATTAACCACTGGTTTTTCAGATGGTTATGTCATGCTTATTATTAAATCTTTCTTATATAAATAAATAAGGAAAATTAACTCTTTTCTAATAACTAACAGCTAGCTGCTAGTATATTTCTCCGTTGAATGTATGCTTTATCTTCATGTCTTCCGTTAATTACTCAATTAATAACATGCGCGGGTTCAGATGGCGTATTAAGTACAGAGAATGTTAATTGGACTGGCAAGTATTAGGTCTGGAGGTCATCTTCTTCTGTTTATCCATTTTGTATATTTTTTCTTTGCTTTTGACAAAAGAATCAATAAGATAGAACAAGACTTTGCCAAGCGTCGATATTCGGTTCTGCTCTGCTTTTGCTGCGGTATGATAAACTTTGTTTATTGGGTCCCTTCGCTTTATCTATCGGAAACTATCTGTCAGTGTTGTATTGATAATTGAGTGAACGAATCTACGGATATGAATAGTAGTGACAAAAAATTGGTCTTTTTTAATTTTTTATTATCTTATGAGAATAATATTTCTTTATTATAGTCTCTTCATATCTAGAGATTTTCGGGTAGATGAATTTATATTCATTATGCGGCATGAATGTTTATAAATTTCGATTCAAATCCTAAGTTCTGTGTCTCTGGGCTCTATTAGTGCCTAATGCTTGTTTGCTCTTACGTCTTCCTTTTTTACTCATTTTAAAAAGTTCAAGCTTATGGGCTTTTGATGGGAATTTACTATAAATTGGGTGGTGGTTATTTTAGTTTTGATACTATTAACAGTCAATGGGAAAGCCTTATGCGATATCTTGGCTGCGAAAAATGAAATGTTTTTGTAATATAGCATTTGCACATACATAGTGTATATAACATTATTATCAATCTGCAGTATGTAGGGCCCAATCAGTAATACCTCGGGGCGTTGCTTTAATTCTATATCAAGTGACTTAAGTAATCGATTGATTTTATAGTGATTCGCAAAAGCACTGTTAATACTCAAATATTCCTTAAAGTTATATCGTACGACATATTCTATCTTTCATTTTTATTTTGCTTACTTGTTGTTCTTGATCCTTTGCTCATCTAATTTTTCCTATGGTGGTACTACAACTCTATTTACTTGATCGATATATATATAGGTGATTCATCAGTTTCTTCATCGACAATGGAAAAAGAAATTTAGGCATGTGTATATTCTTTTGTGTGGTATCATCTCTCTCCTCATCTCCTATTTTCATTTTCATTCTTCAGCCTCCTTCTTGGTTGTATGGTCTTTATATTGTCAGAAGTTATTATCCGTTGTGAACCGTAAAGAGGGCAACTGTGCTCTCTTATGATCTATGCCTCTTTGCCCACCATAAGCATCTTTTCTATATTTAAATTTGTGTATCTCCAGGACCTAAGTAGGGTCTGTTTAATTCGGTCAATGTATCCCTTTTTGGATTAAGACCATGTCAAACAGTTTCTGTATACAAAACATATGAGTAACCAAATGCTATTGTACTTGAATGTAATCGCTTATTTCTTAAGATGTAGTCATATTGTAGGTAGTTTGCAATTTATTTTTCATATATTCTTAAGCTGCACTTAGAAGTGAGTCTTTTATGACAGGTACGTCATGTCGGTCTTCTGACAGCCGAGAATTATTTGTTTGTCTATAGGATTTATTATTAAAGAATATATTCCTTAATAAATATATTATAGTTATTCGAAGAAACTTATACCGATTTGTTTCGAAATCTTTTTGAAAGTTATCACATCGAATTCCTTATCATAGAACAAAAATTATTACAATAATTTCTATAACTACAGGCCGCCTTAAAACTTTGTTTATGGTTATTATCTTAACTACATAAATCGATATTTAGTGAAACTAAACATCATTTCAATAAAATTATCGTCTTAGATAATAAAAATATAGATATACTAATATAGTATATTTATTTAATTATAGACAATAGATTGACGATTTGAATAAAGTATTTACTAATATAGGAAACTATATTCGCACTACCACTAATATAACTTGATTAATAGTTTTCTTAAGCATTGAAGATTGCTTACAAAGAACTTTGGTTGAGATAGCCTTTAGAGTTAACATCTTTCCGTCTGGGAGTTGAGTAAAACGCGTGTAGAAATTATGTCTTTTATTATCTAAATGAGCTATTTTAGCGGATCCAAACCAATCTCGATCATCTTTTCAATAGTTTTGATTTTGCATTCAATAGAGTCATTACATGATTTAACGACTGTGACTGAATTCGACTTCTCATCATTAACTTTGATTTGTTCTTCTTTATCTCTCTCATATTTTGCAATAATAAATTCCCCATTCTGAGACTCAAGAGCTTGTTGATGTGATGAGGTTGCAGAGCTAATTGATCCAGTTATAGCTTGTCCTAAGTTTTCATTGTTAATTTCTGGTTCTGCAACTTCTACAACAATTTGAGGCATCACCAATTTTTTAATGGTAGTCTTTTCTCCTTCATGCGACACTGAATTGATATTTGCCTGTGATT
>JABUQX010105744.1:27500-42188 GCA_015478945.1 Trachelipus rathkii | reverse complement strand
CTCCTCATCTCTCTCTCTCTCTCCTCTGCTCTTCTCTCTCTCTCTTCTCTCTCCTCTCTCTCTCCCTCTCTCTCTCCTCTCTCTCCTCTCTCCTCTCTCTCTCTCTCCTCTCGTTCTCTTTCTGGGAAAAGAAAAATACGAAAAAGGTTTTAGAAGAAAGAGGGGAGAATTAATAGTAAATATTATTAGAAAAATAATAAAATGGAGGTGGGTTATTTTTCGGAATGATGAAATGTGGAAAGTGAGGAGAGTTCTGGAGGAACACTTTCGAAAATATGCCATGATATTAGCAGTAATGAAGAGTTGATATTGAAATGTGTGTGGGTTGATGGTGTAAGAAGGAATAGGTAAGAAAGGATTGGATAGGTAATAGGTATTAGAGTGAGAAAGCTTGAAAAGAATGATATAACTGCAGGTTAGAAATTGGGAATTAGGCGTTTTTAAAATGATCAAGAAATGGCAGTCGAGATTGTGATTGACTGGAATATATAAAGTTTGTTTAACAAAACGCGTTATGGAGAGTTTATTATAAGTCAAGAAGGATTGGTTGGAGAGCAGTCAGTTAAATAGTTTACCTTTATAAAGGGTTTACAGAGGATAGAAAGGGGACTGTAGGAACTATAAGGGAATTAGTTTATTATTGAGTGTTGTAGGAAGGGTATATGGTGGTATTTTTTTTTGAAATAGTGCCGTCGAGTGAGCTGAGGGACTCATTGGCAAAGAACAAGGTGCATTTAGAATGGTAGAGGATATGTGTAGATCAAATTTCACATTGAAACAAATGATTGAGAAAAATGATTGAAGAAAAGTAAATTGGTATTTTAGGATATTATGGAACTTGCAACAGCGCGTTTTCACAGGATTAATGAGGAAAGGTCTGAAGGGACCAAGAATGTGTTATATCTCCTGGCGTATTTAATTTCTATATGGCATGGGTGATGAAGGGGAAGGAGTTTTACTGATATAGAAGTAAGAGAGTGTGAGGGTTGTTTCCTACAAAATTTTTAGGATCATGCATTTGGATTTGCGTGTAGAAACTCCAAGAATGACGGAAGAATCTGTAAAACAGGCTTTAGCATGGTTGTTGTTTTAAAGGCAGGGGTTTAATAGTAAATGTAAATAAAGAGATAAAATATAATAGAGAGTGAACAAAGTCCATAGTGTGAATGAAATCATGTTTGTTATGGTTTGTGTGTGTGAGTACGACAATTCTTAAGTTTAAATTTAATTTAGGCCTATATGTTAGATGAAAAGGGGAACGGATGATGCAGGGTAGTAGTAGGGGAAAGTGTTTGTGAATGGTATTGGAAAGTGGCAACGTCTCGAGGCTCGATAATTTTTTTGCATGAAGGTATGTTCTTACCAGTATTAATGTACAGTAAGAAAACTATGGCTGTGGAATTAGAGGTATAGATCTTAAGGTACAATGTGTGTTCATATGGACAATCTTAGCGGCATATTAAGTGTAAGAAGAATTTAATAAACATTCAGAAAATGAATTTGTAAGGAGGTGTTGTGGTGTTTGAAGAAATACTAAGAGAATAAACCGAAATTGATTTTATGATAGTTTGGTCAATGGAAAGCATGATAATAGTTGCGTTGGTTAAGCGGATATAAAGTGGTGAGTGTGCTGAGAATCGAGCGGCTGGGAGAAAGAAAAAGTGGATTGAGTCAGTAAAGGAATGTCTGAGAGAAAGGAATGTGAATTTGGGCAGAGGCTGAGAAGAAAGGCTGCATTTAATAAAGTGAATGCGGAGTTTTTTGTAGGTGAATGGTCTGCACAAGATTATTAAAACACATTACCAGATACCACAGTGAGGGCGTTTGTCGTAGTCTTGTGAAGCCTTAGGGTAGATTATTTTTTTTACTGCGACGAGCTCTCACTTAAGGGTATGTTCTAATACTTTTCTGCTTCTGGTGTAAGTTGAGCATCTCACCCCAATCTGGGGAAATAATGTAATTAATAAATAATAATAATTAATTTAATAATTAATAAAATAATAATTGGAATAATAATAATAATAATTAATAATAATAATAATAATAATAATAATAATAATAATAATAATAATAATAATAATAATAATAATAATAATAATAATAATAATAATAATAATAATAATAAAATAATAATTAATAATAAGTAATAATAATAACTATTATAATCTATAATTTTGATACCTTTAGAGCATTTAAATCATTTTCTATACTATGTCCAACAAGTATACAATCTCTGGGTAGGATCTCCCTCAACTTCCGTTGAACTTGGACCAATGTTGTTGTTACATTCAGAAGATGGTCTGACGTAATACCCGAAAACATTGTGAGAAAATTGACAATTCGGTTACTTGGTTTAACAAATGATGAATAGATTACCTATTAAAAAAGATTTGGTAAAATGTATAAGAAAGGAATGTACGAAATAGAGATTAATCCTATTGTGGGGGGGGGGAATCCCCTCACTGTATGATGTCCTACGTTTCGTAGCAGACGACTAAAAGGACCGGGTAGCTTGGGCTGAGGCTCTGTTAACAAGTACTAATGTTCTAGGGATGGTCATGGATGTCTCGACCTGGTCGTGATCGCGTAAGGACCTGTATCTTCCGGCGAATTGTATATTGATCGTTTGCACGGTTACATGGTAATGTTAAGGAGATAATTCGCGCGCGCTGAGAAGAGAGAGGGTGCATGGGTAAAGTTTAGAAAGGGTGTAATTTGTTTCCTTGCTGTGACAAACAAAAGATGAAAGGAGAGGTGAAGGACAGCAAACTCCAGTCTCCAGGTGTGGTGTATAGTGTGTTACAGAGTGATGCGGTGTATGGTGCGTTACAGTGTGGTACTATGCGGAGCTGAAAATGTCCGGTACTAGGTAGTGTGTAGTGTGTGTGTGTGTAGTGTGTGTGTGTGTGTGTGTCGTGCGAAAAGTCGTGCACCAGGGTTGTGGTTGCGTTGCGCGTGTGTGTGTGTTGTGTGTGCTCACACTTTGGCACAGAGCTTTGGTGGATTTTGTTTTGTATGAGTACTAGAATTCTAATGGCTTATATTTAAGTTTGAGAAGCCAAAAGAGACAACATTGTACAAATAAGATTGTCCAAAAAAAGTGTTCAAAATCTTAAACAACCCACCCTGATGAAAAAGAATTGACATCTGATTTCTCAGTGAAGAATCCCAAATTAATCTGTGTAATCTGTTGTAACAAACAAAACAAATGTAATATGTTTTGTGTGACAATTTTGCATATACGGATTTTAGACTAGAATCCTTCCCTCTAACAACTTGACACCATGGTATTTATAATACAAGAAAAAAAAATAAAAAATATGTCCAGTCAGTAAACCAAAGAGATTTCTCTTTAAAAGTCGAAATCGGTAAATAAAGTTAGTAAAGTTCAGTGATATAAAAAGATCGGTCTCCTTTGTTGAATGATATTTGTAATAACATTCACGAGAAATGACCTTCGAGATATTATAATAAGAATGAGGAGTTTAATCCTTCCTTTTTACTTTTGTATATATAAATAAAATATTTAAGTAAATAATTTGATTGCACCTCTAAATAAAGATTTAAATTTATTTAAAAATAACAAATGTTTTATTTATTTATTTGATTTTTTTTTGTGATCAGCCATCCTACCCCTAATTTAAAACCGAGCATCATCACGATTATTTTCACACCCCAATTTTAAATAAGGTACGGTTGAAGAGCTTCCCATTTCAATGATAACACAAATACAAAATCATAATAATCATATAAAAATAATTATATCGCCAATAGATTAGCCATACAAACCCATGATGAATATTTATCAGAAGTCTATACATACCTGAATGGTCAGAAGGAAGGGAATAGATAAAACAGAGATAAACTTAGATCAAGAAGCATAGATGCTTCATTAAAATTGATTGGGGGTAGAGAATCCCAATCAAATGACGCTAAGTGTAAATAGAAATAGGAGGTGCTTGTAATCAAACTTGAATTTTGTGTCGCGTCTTCTACTTCAAACAATAAAAAAAAAAAAAGATAAATGACGTTGAAACTTGATAAATAACGTTAATTAAATACTACATTCAATAAAAAAATAAAATAAAAAATAAATATCACCTAATCAAATAATGTTGACGATGTCATTTAATTTTAAGTAGAAAACACTGATGACGTCACTCGTAATAGTAAATAACGTCCGCGATGTTACTTGCAGGAACAAATGACATTCGTATGTCAATCATACAAGGGAATGATATTTGTGATGTGGATTACCAACACAATGACATTAAGATGTCAATTAAAATTACCTAATTTTAAATGACATCATAATGTCATTGTGTTGGTAATCCACATCACAAATGTCATTGCCTTGTATTATTAACATACGAATGCATGTATGTTCCTCAGAAGTAATATCAACAGACGTTATGATTTAACAATACGAGCGACGCGAATCCTCAAGTTGTTCTACTTAAAAGAGTTTTAAAATGACGTTCCAGAGAAGAAATGGCTTCTTTTTGACGTCAACTCGTCATTTGATTTAGATGACATTTATTTTTTTATTTATTTTTATTTGAAGAGTGTGAGCTCTAATATAAAACGTTATTTGATGACTATACACTTTCTCTCTAACAATGGCGGAGATTAATGAAATATACGCTAATTACTTTCGTGTGTTATAACATGTTCTCATATTAGTACTGTGTTTTCTTGCTCTAGACTGTTTAATAAAGTTTCATCTGGTCGTGTGTTTATTAGCAATCGAGAGGAAAAATATGTTTAGTTCTCGATGTGATATGATTAGTATGATTGAATTCTCTCGAACTATACTAAATACCCACGGAGGAGGAGTTATATTTCCTCTTATTTGTCTCTTCTGAGGTATAGATATGAACTCACCATGTACTGAGAGTGTGCTCGTAAAGCATTATCGTATAAGTCTAGCGCGTCCACTCAATTATGAGTAGTTGCACAGCAATATAGATATTGAGGAGATATATTTGGTAGAGATGAGTTTTGGTTTTATGTATATTATCTTAGGTAGGCTCAGTATATTGTGTTTGAGTAGGAATATGTAGATAGGTTTATTAGGTTGTCCTACTTTTATCATATTATCTATATTGAGTATAGATAATAAAAAAATTGTATTTTGTTTATGAGTTAGGATGTATTTAGAGCCGAGTATAATATGTAGTGTGTGTAATAGGTTAGTGTTTGGTATTAGAAAGAGTTATGTATAAAGTTAGTACAGTGTATTTTTATAGTAGGTATGATGTGTTATATGGTAGTGAAATGAAGATGGCATACATTATGATGTGAGTGTGTTATAATATTTGTATTTTATGGATTGTTTCAGGGTATAGGTGTGAGGCTTCTTATGCATCTAATAGTCTATAATGTGAGTAATGTTTAAATAAAGTCTTTACTTATCTCTATTTGATTATATTTATAATATATACTAGCTATATTATTAATTAATGTATATAATAATATATATATATATATATATATATATTAATTATATTAATATAGTATAGTTATATATATATATATTTATAAATATATATATATATTATATATTAATTAATATATATATTAATACTATATATATATATTATATATATATATATATAATATATAGATATATATATATATATATATAATTAAATATATATTATATAAATATATATATATTATAATAGTTAATATATTTAAGGGGTTAATATTACCTATTAAATTATATAATATTGATTATATATTAAATAGTAATATGATATAAATATAAGTCATTTCTTTTAGTTTAATCAATTCAACTACTAGATAATCCCGTGTGAGTAAGTCATCTAAATATTTAGCCACATATAGTTAATGAGTATTCAACATTCTCGTACTTAGTCATACCATACATTGTAGAGATGAGTTTTGGTTACCTTGTTGAGATAGGGAAGAGAAAAAGGTTACATTAATTGAGAACTTCTATATTCTGTATTAATTATTCGGTGATTATTAATATTTCTTTGGTATCGAAGATATTGTGGTTACCTATATACACAAACAACTTCCTACAGTCCAAATAAATATTCTATTTTCTACAATTACTTTTTACCTACTTAATCCTGAAAGAGGATGAGTTGTTATTTCAGTTCTCTCTCTCTCATTTATATTTAAATACTTTAATTATTTTATACTTGGATATAAATTGTAGGTATTTCAAATAAATAAAGTGAATAGCAGTGCATAAAAAAAAAAAGAAAAAAAAATCCAGATTGAAACCTAAAAAAATATGCTTACATAGCCTAAGCTTTAAAGAATTAGAATGATTGAGAAGAATAGGTCGCAAAAAAAGATGGAGGAAACAAGAAGAGAGATTAAAGGAAGAAACTACCAAAAATAAATGGGGCGAGGAAATAATGAAGTAAAGAAAAAATGATAATTTGAGAATACAGAAATTGAACAAGGAAGGTTTAAAAGGGAAAAGTCACGTTGAATGCAAGTGCTGATCTAATGTGTGATAGAATAATATTTTATAGCCTATGTTTTATACTATTATACAATAGCAATGACTCAAATAAATAATGAAATTCTAATAAATACAAAAAATGAATATATATATAGATATTATAAAAATATATTAGTCCAAATTTATTGCAGATAAACGCAAGATGTTAACACACAAATGACAAGAGTTGATATACATATTGGCAATACAGGGAATATTTTGATTCTGACTGACTATTCTGCTAAGGGCAAATAAAAGCCATTTGGACTTTCATTATAAGAGTTAAGAAATAAAAATAATCTAATGGAGAAGTTACCTTTTCATAACGCAAATGTAGAGGAACATATTGTGGATCTTCCCCTGACAAGGTTCCTTCCAATCTCAAAGGAAAATTAAATTTTGCCATTTCTTCAGCAGAAAGGAGAAGGTCAACCCTGTTGAATTGATCTGTATGATCTTCAACTATTGGTGTGAATTTCTCCTTGATGTTTGGTTCTTCTTCGCATGCAATAGGGTAAGACTATACTTATATTATCCCACAATATTCCGCTGCCTTTTCTCAAATAAAATGATCAAAAGTAGTAAGGAAAAGAAATATGATATATAAGTAATAAAGCTAAATAAAATTTAAACGATCATATAATCTCTTTTTGAATCTATAATACTCAAATTTAAATAAATAAGAACTCACTCACTCACAATAATATAATTGTTTATGTAGTAATAATTTCGTAAATAATAATAAGATAAATTAAGATGTGAATGGAAGTTGGGAGGGGGGGCAGAGAGAAGAATGTGATGGCGTGTTTGTACGATTTTAGCATGAATGAGGTAGTGTGGAATGTAATAATGTGAAATGGCGGGTAGGTTTTTAGTGAGGGTATATAAAAAGGGGGTATTGGGTGCATTGTTGGCCACCCTGGGCAAGCGGATGAAACCCTTACACTGACTAAATAATGCCATAGTTGAGCTGAGTCTACGCTACTCTAAGGTCCCTGATGTGAGGATAATATAGTTTCCTAGTCTAGTTAGATTTCTGAGCTGCGAAAAGTATATTTACTCACTAATATTAGTGACTTTATATAATATATTGTGGTATATATTCTTCCCCCACTTTTCTTCTAAAACTATACAATTCTCCTCACACTAACGAATATGAGAGAAAAAAAGTAGATGATGATTAAGGATTTTTAAGATTAAATTTAATAATAATTAAATTAAAAATAAATTAAATTGAATGATTAATATTTCCTTACAGGGAACATAGTCCCTTTCAGAATAAATAATATAATATATAATAATATATATAATTAATTAATATAATAATTTAAAAAATGAGGTGAAGTTCTGCTGGGCAGGTTAGTTAATGTATAAATTTGGTGATAGTATAGTATTTACTAAATTGAGATTATTAAAAATGTTTAATATATTATATATGATAATATTATAGTGAAATGTGTAAGAAATAAATGGATCTGTAACATATGTGATGTGATATATTTAATATTATAATAACAGTAAGATGAGCTCAAGGATATATGCACTATATGTCTTCATGGTTTATTTAATGTTATATATATGTATAATTAGTAAAAAGATATAATATTTATATATATATGTATATAGGTGTATGTGTGTGTGATATTGTAAGGTATATGGAGTATATATATATCACTCTAGTTGGTTGCTTTTGGTTTAGTGGTAGTGGTTGGGAAGGGCATTTGCTCTGATAATAGGGCGAGTTCGGAGACATCGTTGATATTGTGAGTGGAGAGTTGGACTAAATTATTAGAGTACTCTAGTCTTGTGAGTTGCCAGTTGACCTGCATCTGTGCTGCGATTGTTCTACAGCATTAGTCTGCTTCAAGACTTTTAATAAGTTAATAAGTGTGTGAGTGTTGAGTAACTAAGAACGTGTGCATCTGAGAGCCTAATGTGAGAACCTCGTGTTCTCGTATGCTTTTCGTTCTTTGTCAAGTGACATAGGTGACGGCACACGATGGGTCACACACACTCCAATTAGAATAAGAACTTAAAAGTGATGGAGGAGAAGAGATATGAGAGGTAAAGCAGGAGGAGTACGACGTATGTATGAATCAATAACTGGCATGGTAGGCAATGTGTTACTGCTGGTAGCGATGAACTGCGGGAACAAAGTATGTCTAGAGTTATGTGAAAGAGATATGATAGATCATATGTTGGATGATTGGATAAAAGGGAAAATATGAGGAGAGAGAGATTATACTGAAGATGTTGTAGTAGGGAAGTTGTTAGTGGGGAGTGGTAGGAACGGTGAGCTGGTGCCAGAAATTAAACAACTATAGTGAATGCAAGAAGTGACTAAAGTCATTGAGTGCGCTAGACTAGCTGACAGCACAGAGAGAGTTGGAATTCTATTGAGTTCTGCCACACTCTCATTGATGCACCTGTCACTCCACCTCTTATATTAGAGTAAAGAAGAACGACATTATTGCGTCGTGATTGAGGAAATCACGAAGGTGTATCAACTCTAGGCTTATATATACTGATCAGTAACTGTACAGTGGTTAGGGGTGTTTTTCAACCCGTTTTTCCAGAGTTCCAGCTACTTTCAGTAAGAATGGAGTGTAAGTGCGTATTACAGACATTGCCAATGTGTTTTTACAACGTTGTATGCTCATTCTTGCGCATAAACTCTACTTGTAGAGATGGATTTATGAAAGCCTATTTAAAAATTACACTTTTCGTTGTATTAATTAGTATATCGATTCGTGTCTATTAATTGTTTAAGTAGTGAATTTTTTTTATACTACTGACAGATGCGTAATATAATGGAGTGGTTTGTGAGTCATTTGAGGATAAGAAGGAAACTATGTGATGTTAGATGAGATGTGGTTAAGCAGTTGGAGTCTGAATCTTTAAATCAAGGGCATGGTTATATGGCCGAGTGTTATAAACTGTATATAGGTAGTTAGTAATCCGGCTATGGTAAGAGAACCTAAGAAATAGCTAGGGATAACTGAGTTAATTAAAGTTGTCTGAAAGAAAAGGAAATAACGTAGAATAATGGTTATTGTATATTTATCGGTGATTATATATAATAGAAGTATGGTATAGCGTGGCTAGTTGATTTATTGTTTGATAGGAACATGGTGTAGTCTGATCCAGGGATAACCTATATACTGATATATGCTAATACCATAGCGAGATATAGGTGAATTTAAATTACTTGAACTATCCAATAGTTATTTATTTTTATATATATAGAGAAAATGTTTCAATTTATATATATATAAAAAGTGTTTATATATTAAAAACAATTTTTTAATTTTATTACTAATATTTTTTAATTTTTTATATATATTTTTTTTCATCAAGAGACTTTAACATTACTTTAACGTTAAGTTAAAGAGAACAGTTATGCTCTTCGATTTATTTATCTTGATCAAATTACAAATAGTTTAGCAATTTTATACGTCTTAGTTTTAAACACTAGTACTTCATCCCACCATTGTTAAATAACACGAAAAACTAAGAAATTTTTTTATAATTACTTGAAATTTTTTGTTATAATTATTAATTAACTAAATTATTATTGTTAATATAAATTTATATTTAATTTAATCTTCGAACATGCAAGACCTATATACCATCATTTCTAAATCCTCTTCAAGCACTTTATCTCTAGTGAGAGTTATTTCCTGCTTACATATCACAGATATATTATAAATTTTAGCAAATATAAATTTTTTTTATATAAATAGTATATATATATATATATATGTATATATATTATATGTGAAGTTCTAGAGTGAATTTTCTGACTAACTTAGAGGGATATATATTGGCTATAAGGGGTCGCACTTAAGGGGATGAGGGGGGAGAGTATTTTGGGAGTTTCTTTGAGACTTAGGTCATGTTTTTCTATTTAACTTTTCTAGTTAACTAGTTAATATAAGTAATTTATATAATAACATAATCAATATAATATATATAATAATAAATTCAATAAGTTTGAATTTATATAGTAGATAATGGATTAGTGAGAGAGAGTAGAGAGAGCCTATACACACTATATCGTGAGATAGTGTGACAGAATTAAATAAAATTCTCTGGTAAAATTAAGTACGTAGAAACCTAGAAATTAAAATCAGATAATGAAAATTTGAAGATCGTAATAATATGTAAAAATTCTAATTTATAAACATCATTATATATAAATTTTATGGACGTATATCAGAAAAAAGTGATGGAGATAAAGCGAAGAGTAGATAGTAGTCACAGAGACTGTCAGAAAGATGGACATCGTGGGACGTAGAGGATGAGTGTGAGGGAGGCAGACGAGGAAGAACTTGAGACCAATTGAGTGTAAGAAAAGGACGTGGACGAAAGCTTTAAGGAGGAAAATTGATGAAGGACACGAGAATTTGACAGTACAAAAATCGATTAAGTAAGAAGTAGGAATAAGTGAGGTAATGTAGGAAGATGTAGAAAGTAGAGATAAGTATAGAGAGAGTTTCTTTGAAGACTATAACAAAGAAATATAAGAAAATGAATTGTTGATGCCACTTTAAGGTAGTATCATTGGTTGGAGAATGGGATTATTTGCTTTTTTAACAATGGATCCGAAGCTAGACTTATGATGTTTCAATCAGCACACTTAATAAGTAATGGTTCTCAAAGAAAACTAAATAAGATTCTTTAAAAAAAATACACAATATAAAAATAAAAAAAAACATCTACTAGTCTTAAGTGCTTTAACTATGCTGATGGACATGCAATATGATGAAAAGAGTTCTAAACAGCCGGGTCTTCAGTGGGCAGGGGAAACTTTCAAACTCAAAGGGATAACACCATAGAAGAGGTCGTAGAAGGGCGTTTACTTGGATATGTGCTTGTCGAAGACACGAGAATTGCAAAGAAACGCTCTGCCTTGTCAGACTGACAGTATATGACAGATGAATATGAAGAATATTTGCGTGAAACTCATAGCATGAGACATGCACATGGACTCTGCTAAACGTATACGTGTCTTTTCATATTATTCTAAGAGAAAACCCTTCCTTCTTGTTCAGCGAGTATTAAAAATAGAAAAGTAGGTGTCGATCCACACACTCCTGGCTTCAGATTTGATAATAGAGGTTGTCTATAGAAAATACTCAGCCATCAACGTCATTACCACTAGGATATAGGTTTCTCACAACCACAGCAGATTACATTGGAAATTAAGAGCTCATCTTTAAGAGAAACGATCGTGTCTCACCATCCTGGTAAACATATTTTATTAGTTAAAGATTAATATGAGATATTACTACCAAAATAAATACACTCTAGATGAGATTGATATATAAATTTTAAACATTGTTTGAATTATAAATTTACCGTATATATAAGACAACTTTTTTATATTTATATTGTGAGCACTAGAAAAGTGTACAAGAGTAAAATAATTTGTAATGAATATTCATATAGGAATTATTCATAATATTTAATAAATAAATTAAAAATTTTCTTCTATCTCGAATTTAGGCATTTTTATTTCCATTTCAAAATCGTTAATAATTAAAATGTAATAAAAGTTTAATAATTAAAATAATAAGAGTTATAATTAAATAAAGAAATTAATTATCTAGACCTAAAATATAAAATACACTTTACTCTTCTTTATCCCATAAATAAGTCATTAAAAGTTTAAATCATATAAAGAAAAAGAGAGGCCTACTCCAATTTTATCTAGTGAACATAGTAGTAATGATAATGATAATAATAAAATTAAGCAATTATTGTAGCGAAGGTCGTAGGCTCGATTCCTAAAGAAAAATTCTTTAGAAAATTTATCCTTCTTAGTTTAAAGAAAAAGTTGAGAACCTGGAAAAATGTAGGAAACCCATAAAATAAATAATAAGATTAATATATAATATATAATATAATTATTTAATATATAATTAATTAGAAGTGTGTATTTTCAGTAGCCGATTATTATTAGTCCACATTTATAAAATGAGTATGTGAGTCTGTGGTGATTTGTATCCATCAATAATTTCTTATCTGGACTTTCCATCTACATTACTTTACTTTCTACTACTACTACTTTATTACTACATATCCGACTACTACAATTAATGTTATGTGTATCTTATATCATATAGTGACTGATTCTATGTAGCTTTATGGTATTTCAAGTGTAAAGCTTCTAATATATATTTAAAGCTCATCTTGTATATATTTATAGTTGAATGATTTAATAGTGGCTCGAAGTAGTAGTAGAGCCGCAGATCTGCACTGAGCTATAACACTGTTCACCTCTTTGCTACCGATAACTAGTGAGTATTCAGGTTTAATGTATTTATGTGATTATAACAAAATTCTAAGATACACTCAAAGGCTGGTCTTTAGTGAGATTGTTATTTAACTATTAAGGTACTGTATAAAAGTTATGATTATCTACTTAACTTTTTAACAAGGGTTTTTATGAGGTTGAGTGTATTGAGTGTGAGTAAGAATAAATTTAGTATAATGAGAATGAGATTATTAATGAAGTCAATTATTGTTATTAAATTCAATTATTTATATGATTTTTAAAGTGAATATTTTATATTTTAATCTCTGAATATCAAAGTTTGTATTATATAAAAAAGAATTTACCATCATAAAGACGGTCATTTTAAAGAGAGAGTAATGTCACTCGCAAAACAGTTCCTCATTAAAAATAAAATAAATACAAATCTACTAAGTACTTTTAATACCTGAGTAAACGAGAGCAGAAGATCACAGATGAAGCAAAGTGATCTCTAAGATAGATAAGTATCGTAGACTAAAAAAAAAAATTAAAGAATAATATAAGTTCTAGGAATGAACAGATGTAGAGCGTTTGCGATGAGTGTAGTTTTAGTTTTGTGATAGATATTTATTGATAGTGTAGTATTAGATTGTATATAGTATTTGAGGTATTTTAAGAATCACATTATTTAAGAATTTAAAAAGTGTTTTAATTAAAGTTATTAGATATACGAAGTAAGAAAGTAAAATGATTCATTAGATTATTATAAGTCCAGCAGGATTGATTAAAAAGAAAAAAATGAATAGATACAGTAACAAAAAGTAATTTCTAAGATTTGACTTTCGTTCTTCCAGACTGACTTAAACCACTCAACAGCCAGACTTAGTGGCCAGTGGGATATACAGGTTGCTTTTACGCTTAAAAAACTAAAAAAGAACTTATGATGACCAGGGCATTGTAAAGAAAATTAATATCAATCAATGATTATTACCGCTTGCTATATTGGAAAAAGCTGATATAGTATAATATTTATATGAATTCCTAATAGATCACTTACACATGTAAACTGCGCAGGAGGTAATTACATTAAAAAATTTCGATAAAACAAGAAATATTTATAAATAATTATTAATTACATATATAATGATTCTTTGTAAATTGAAACTAAAAAATAAACTGTATCCTGGATAGGCTTAGGAAATTAGACTAGATACAAACAATTCCGTCTAAAGAATTGACAAATACTCAAACGAAAAAGTAAACATTAACACTGAGAGAGATGAGAGAGAGAATAGAGATGGAGGAGAGAGAGATAATTTAGTTACGAGACAATTAAGAGAGAGAGAGAGAGAGGAGAGAAGAGAGAGGAGAGAGATATAGAGAGAGGAGAGATGAGAGAGAGATTTATTTCAGCAGAAAATCACCTCATATATACTTCTTTGTATTCTCTTTATATATATATATATATATTATATATATATATATATAATAGTATTATAATATATAATTATATATATATATTATATAATAGTAATATAATTATATATATATAATATATACTTATTTATATATATTATATATATATATATATATATATATATATATATATTATTATATAATATATATATATTATATTATATATATATTATATATACATTTAACTTAATATATATATATATATATATATAGTATATATATATAATATATATTATATATATATATATATATATTATATTACCGTATATATATTAACTATATATATATATGCATATTGATTTTGTACGAAATCTAACTGCGACCCACACATTTTGAGATAAAAAATTTTCTAAGTTCTAAAAAATTTCAACGTTTATTTTTAAGTATAAAATTATATAATTTATTTGACTAGAGCTTGAATTATGCCAGGAAGCTTGCCACTATAAAGGATTTTCTTTAAAAAACTATT
>JABUQX010105744.1:5000-22500 GCA_015478945.1 Trachelipus rathkii | reverse complement strand
GTCTCGCGACCTCTCTCTCATTAGTTCATCTCAACTCGATTGAGAGAAACACAATCAGCAAAGTAGGTTATAATGGAGGGCATAAATAATCGTTCAACGTATGGAGTAATAGACACATCACTCCGACTCTCAAATATAGTGAGTGGTACCTCAATATAGCGTATAATATACACAGAGACCGAACATAGCACCTGTACGGACGATGAAGCAATGTGAGCGTGCACGATATATATCTCTCAATATATTCAACAAATGAGCGTGATTTAACAGAAAACTCCATAAGAGCGTTCTCAAACTCGCACAAAAATAATGTTATACGGACACAGACACCCACATCTCTCTAAAAATGATGAATATGAGAATTAAAGGTCCTTTAAACCGATCTGTATAGAGCTGTCTTATAGTATTCACGCCATTTTGTGTTAGTCCCTCATTTTCGCATATGAATAGAGTCGCACTTAAGATGGTGAGATACGTTGCATAAATCAGTCTTGTATCTCAGAGAGAAACAGCTCACTGATCAGAGAAAACACAAAGTCTGTTTATAAGAACGAAAAAACTCTTGTATCACTCAACTGCGAAGCGATAGATATCAAAGTGTCAGTGTCTCACATCATAGAGTATACTAAGACAAAAACACACAGTTGAAAGATTATACGGTATCATCTCCAGCTATACAATATCTCAGCGACGAGTACAGTCAATGTCATAAGATGTTCATGAACAAAATATCATCAAATACAAAATAGTTAGTAGTAAGTGATAATGATATATAATAAATACACATGGCCTGTATATTATCGGAATAGGCTACATAGATACTCATAATATGCATGCAAATCAAAGGGTATGCATAAGAGTATTCT
Organism: Trachelipus rathkii; assembly: GCA_015478945.1. Classification (NCBI taxonomy): domain Eukaryota; kingdom Metazoa; phylum Arthropoda; class Malacostraca; order Isopoda; family Trachelipodidae; genus Trachelipus; species Trachelipus rathkii. The sequence continues at coordinate 21,634 of JABUQX010105744.1, read as the reverse complement.
AATTTAATTCCCGTTTATTCGAGAATAGAACTGTGATATTAATAAAAATCATTTTAGAGTTATAAACTATGGATAAACTGAGTTCGACGTGGTGATTAGCTCTTAGATATATTCTCAATTATAATATCATATTGACTATCGTTTCGAAGGAACATAATATTAGAGACAAATATAGCTGGGTCGGTTAAATAAGCGTGTAAGTGTCTCACTAAAAGTTTGAGTTATATAAGTAAAGATCAATTGAGTTAGAAGAAAATAAAACCAGAGAGCTCTCGACAGTGACAGATAAATGATCGAGTAGTCGCTGAAAGCAGGGAGGCACCACACCGCATATAATCGCATTTTTTATGTGCATTCTCTCACAGAAGCATAAAAAGTGGATATATTGATCAATGCCTCTATTTCGACGACTCGCTATGATGATTTCTGACTCAAGCGTTGTTTTTCGAGATTATGTGACACGAGCACTCTTTTTCAAACTTGGTGACGGGACACTAAAACTTATCCAACGATGCATAATCTAATATCAGCTCCATCCTCTTCATATATGCGTATTTTAAACTATCTTGTGCTGACTTCCTCCTAAGCTTCGTAATTCTATAACCAATCTATCGATACTGTGCTTTATAATAACGAAACGCTCTCCTTTCAAAGCTCGTGCAGTATTACAATGGTGCTCAGTTGTGTAAGCATTAACTAGTCGAGTACAAACTCCATAAGTATTTACCATTCTTAAGTTTATCACGGTTTGAAATTCATTGTAGTTTAAAACGACAGAAATTGGAAAAAAAGTTTTTTACTGTTTTATTTTGACATTGTTAACTAAATATTAAATTTTTTAATAATTAATAAAAGTGTAATAAGCTAATTTATTTTATTGTGAAAATTTTTATTATTACTATATATATTAAACATAGAAGAAAATCATATATAGGTGAAAGTATTTCTATCTTTTTATTAATAAAAGTGTATATAAGCTATTTATAGATAATATAGAAAATATTATATATTAAATATATATATATTATAATATATATATTAATATATTATTATATATTATATAATATATTATATTATATTAATGCATTTATATTGGTTGACTGTTAATTTATTAAATATTCTCTCGCCATAATTGCCTCAGGTATAAATACCATAACTAAATTGCGTTAAATATTGCTAGATTGCGAGTAATTTGTAAAATATATTTGCACGGTGAAATTTAGCACAGTTTCTGTAATGTTACACTTAATATTCATTATCTCAGCCAATTAATATATTCATAATACAATTTACCGTCAATTAGAGTAATACTATATAAAATAATTGATGTGAGAATTTTGTGATAGAAGACAAAGATTTTTTTTAGGTCCGCCCTACACTAGCTACATTTTTGTAGGAAACTCTTCCTAATTTTTTTCGAATTATCTACAAATGACAAAAGAAAATAATAAATAATAAATAACTTTGTAAATAAATAACAAATATAAATATAAACAAAATATCTTAATACTAACTCACATAAAACTGATAATTTTTTATATCTTATCAAATTTTTATTCTTTTTATCTATATTCATATAACAAAATTTCAGCTTTATTTAAATAAAGCTATAATTTCCTAACTCACATTCGTTTGTTTTTCATGAAAATAGTCGCCATACTACAAATTTCAAATAAAACTACGGAAGATCTAACTTAATAAATTGATTAAAATCAAAAATAATTTCTAAGCACCTTTCCATAACTATATACTCCGAATATGAAGTTCTACAAACATAAGTATTTATATATATATATATATATATATATAATATTATATATTATATATATATATTATATATATATATATATATATATACTAATTAATATATATATTAATATATAAATTCTATGTATATATATAGTAATATATATAATATATATATATATATATATATTATATTAATATTTTATATATATATATATATATAAATATATATATATATATATATAATATATATTAATTTCATAAATCATTTTGAATATTTCCCTCAAACTGAGAAGAATATCACGACTAGTGAGTAATAAGTATACTATCCTCAGCGTTAATCCGTATATACTAGGATTAACAATTGAATTATCCTAGGTATATATAATAAATTTCCCGTGATTACCGGTATAGTTTCAATAATAACTTGGTTATACTGAGGAATAGGCTCGAGTGAATTATACCGATAGTATGCTCTAATATCCGGGTACCATACCTATTATATTATAATATAATTTATATCAGATCCTTTATTTTAAATAGCACATACTCAAATACAAGACAAGTATCGTGATGCTTAATATATAATATTCTAAAAGCCTATTACAGATATCATCTTCAAATTAATATCAATGACTTAATAAACACTCATTATTAGACATATGTGAAGATACATGAGCCTTTATTTCTCAATATATTAAAAAATATAGCTTTGTCTAGCTTTTTATACATAAAATAATATAAAAATAACTATCCAAATAAAAAAATAAAAAAAAATAAAAAAAAGTCATAAATCTGAAATATCTCAAAAGAGTAGGGCTAATAGATTAATGTAGTGACAGTTAGCAGCTCATAAAGAAGAAAGTTAATTAACACGAAATATTAGATTAACATCTCGTGGAGGACTAATTCTATGAAGAAAAGATGAGTGAATTATCTATAATAGAGCATTCTTATTTCCTCTCATATAAGAGTAATTTCTCTCAGATATTAATTTATAATAAATTGAGAGAAAAGCGCATGAATTAAGTTCTCTCTCTTACCTCCTTATATATATGCTCAATGAGAGTGAGTGAGCATCCTAAGATTATAGGTGGAATACATATTAGTTGCAAAGGTATAATGATGGAGAATGATTATGGTTGATTTTTTTATTCTACGTATATAGATATGTGTGACTCAGAGTTGTGACTACTAGGAAAACTCTGTAAACGTATATAAGTTATGATATTAATATAGACATAGTATATTGCTATGTCTCTAATATTGGTCACATGTACTTTGGTGCATTGTAGGTAATACACCTTATTTATTATTAATATTATGAGTATTATTAAGATGTAGATAAAATTATGTTTAATTATTAATAAATTTTATTAGTTATTTTATATTATAATATTCGTCAGGCTATATTGTGATAGTATTCGAGCAATATTACTCGGGAAACGGATATGGAATAACTATATATAAATCAACTAATAATTATATATATAGAATACAAATAATAATATTATGAGCGGAATCAATAATATACTCCAAATTATATTAACTTAATAGCTAATATTAATGACTTAATTAACATATAATTATTATATATAAAAGTATATATAATTACTATTAGATTTAAATTAAGCTACAATCCAAATAATAACATATCTACAGTGTGATAAATAAATAATAATATCATAAGAATATAATATACAACTTCACAATGAATATATAAATAATATAATTATAAATATAATAAATATAATAATAATAATAATTATATTAATAATAATAATAAATTAAATATATTAAATAATAATTATTATAAATATTTAATTAAATAATAATTAAATATAAATAAAATAAATATATACATTTATATATATAATTATCTAATAATATTAAAAATACATAATATATTATAATACATATAAACATTAATTATTAATAAATAATAGATTAATAAGGAAAAAAATAAGAAGAATAATAATATAAATGATATAATAAATCTAATATAATTTTTATAATGTACTAAATAATTATGTCAGGAGTGAATATGATCTATAATTACATAAATATATATATGAGTAATAAATATATATGTAAATAATGCAATATAATTTATAAAGTAAATTGAATTTAATCCTAAATAATTAAGTATTATGTATATCTATCTACTTTCATTCTAACAAGTCCACCTCACTCATCATGTGACAGTAGACTAATTTACTAAATATCATCATTATCTATTAAATTTATATGATACATTTTTACATACTATAGATAGAGATAATAACATTCTTTATCAAATAAATATTCATCTCAATATCAGATATATAACCTAATATGTATATAAGTGATTATAAATATTACTATAATTTAAATATAATAAATAATAATAATTATAATTTAATAAAATAGATAATAATTTATGAGTAATAAAAATAATAATAAATCTATATAAGAATATAAGTTATAAAATATATATATTAATAAATAATAATAATTAAATAATATGATTAATAATTATATAAATAATGAATTAATTATAAAATTATAAATATATTATAATAATTAAATAATATATAATAATAATATATTAAATAATATAATATCAATAATATAATATAAAATTATAAATTAAATAAGTAATAATTAAATATTAAATTATAATAATATAATGATAATAATTAATTAATATAATAATAATTAATTAATAATAATAAATATAATAATAATAATATATAGATAAAATAATAATAATATAATATAATTATAATTATAATTATATATAAATATAATAATTAATTAATAATAATAATTATAATAAAATAATAATAATAATAATAATAATAATAATAATTAATAATAATAATAATAACTATTTATATCACATCAATATCTAGCACTTCCTAATCATTTACCTTAACTAATATGTGAGATAAGGAACTTTTAACAGTAACTTTATTTAAAGACTAAATCACTTATATGATATTATAAGAATTAATATCAATTGATCGATGTAAATTCCTTATCTTATTATTATGATATGTGTCTCACCTGTGAGTATTTCAGCTCAATTACTACACTCGCGCATGATCTGAGGAGATCATTGATATATTAATATAATTTAGACTTATCAGAAAGTGACTTTTATGATAAGTCATTTCTCCCTCTCAATTAAAAGCTGATGCTCAAATAAGTTTAATCATCAATACGTGGCGTAGTAGTGAGTATTAAGATGATGTAATATAGTGGAAGAAAAGTGTACAATACCCAAATGGGCAATAAAGTCATTATTAGGAAATAGTGATAATGAAATAGAGTCCCATTAGGTTCATGTATTTGAGTATAGTACCACATTATTCCTATTCAAATATAGCTCACTATATGTATAGGTTAATATTATAAATGATATTGTATATTATAGAGCAGTGGAAAATCGTAAGTTGAATTTTTATAATAAAAAAACAATCTCTAAAAAAAAAAAAAAAACAAACATGTGTTCAAACCCATATAGGATTATTTTTACTATAGCTATAAAAAAAAAAAAAAAAAAAAATAAAAATTCATTAGAAATATATATGTACGAGCTATAAAAATAAATTAATGAAAACGTATAAGAAAATGAATATGATTAGTACTGTACTTTAGAGTGAGTGAGCAAATCAAAAGCATAGTGGTGCTTCAAAGCTCTTAATTTTATCATAAAGTGCATTTATTATATAAAAAAAATAAGAATAAATAGTAATGGTCCTATGTCGCATATGATGTGGAGACATCCTTAGTTCACAGGATGTATATAAGTCATGTTGTATAGAAGATTACAATTTTCATAATTCCAATCTCTACAATTTAGTAATGGTATATTGTGGATTATATACAGTATTACTGACTTGAGTTACGTGCATAGTATATTTAAATTTAATTAAACAATTATTATTCATTTACAAAAATGGTTTTATAATAAATTATATTGATAATTTTATTTACATTTTCTAAACTCAAATTTTGAGTTTATTTATATATTTATATTTAATTATTACTGAGATTTATTTAATTAGATATACAGCTTCTGAAAATCATAAACTCTCAATTACGGTACTTTTTTCTAGTTTACGTATATATAATATGTAGGATGAGGAATCACTGTTGAAATTATACGTGTATTCCAGTATATTATTCATACTCAATCTATCAGATATCAGATATTACTTTTTTATAAATCGATTTTATCAACTATTTCAGGAATCGATATTTATAGACATAGGTGTATATGTAAATAATATATCTCAAAGGAAATATATAAATTGTGATGACGGAGATATTGAGAGGTAGCACAGAGTATGGACTATATACTTCACAATATAGAACACACAAAGATTTTTACAGAGATTGTAATCGACAAAAATACTATCAACCTATATACTACTGTGATATTCAATCAAAGGTCCGACATGGTCTACTCGATTACACAGAAGTTTGTGAGGTAAACTTGCAAGTCTAAGATATGTATCTGGATGAATAGATAAGAAAGTGTAGTGATTGTATCCAGACTTTAATCAGTGGTAAGTATTTAGTAATAGATTGAGTGCATATCTAGGTTAATGAGTCTGGGGTCATAGAAGAGAATTGGTAACAATGAAATGGATGAAGATTGTTTTAGCAAGGCTTGTCTAGTACATAGCCCTTTTTATAATGGATGAGAGGTATAGCGTAACTATAAGAGTACCAATAGTAGGCTGAGTCTCATGGGTAAGAAGATGAGATAGTGAGAAGATAGAGAGATAGAGATAGAGATAGAGAGAACTATATATATATATAGTAGATATGAGTATATATATATAAGATAGTATATAATATATAATATATATAGTAATATAGATAGATATAGATATATATATATATATGTGAGGATATAGTAATATAGATAGATAAGAGTAAGATTATATATATATATGGAGATAGATATATATATATTTAGTAGTATAATATAGTACATATATATATGAAGATATATATATAGTATATATATAATGTGAGATATATAGATATAGTGAGAATAGAGAGAGATCAGAAGTAGTAATATGTCGTTTTATAAAGAGAGAGAGAGAGAGATATAATAGGAGAAGAAGATAGAGAGAGAGAGAGAGTTCAACAAGGGCTAAAGGTTCAGTTTGATAATTAAACGTAATTAGTATAATATAGAGTAGTAGAGTGTGATCGCATAGCAATAAATTTCACATACGTGAGGTAGCAGAAAGAATAATCATGTAGTGTAGAGTAAGAAATAAATGAGAAGATAATGAATTATAATTAAGGGGGTACAGTTCCCTAAAATGTTATTAATTGTGTTAGCTTACGTAAAGTATATATATTATGCTTATATAGTTCAGTGTGGAAGATTATGTCGAGTAAAATGTAATATAAGGTAATTTAGAGCTATTTTCAATGGTTTCATTGACCCAAGGACTCGCCCCTTGAGCATGTACGTGATATATAGTGGTGATATTTATCTTCACTCAAATAATTATATGTATAGTATATATGTAAGTGAGGATAGCAATGGATATTGTGAAGAAGTAATTAGTTATTATCATGGAGAGAATGATCATTATATGGTGGAAAGTAGAAAGGGAGTGGAACCTGACTCAAGAACCCTGAGGTAACACCTCAATATTAACTGATAGATTTAAAGTGAGTATATTATTTAATGGATACTCGTATGTCCTATCTAATATTAAGCAGCTCTTGAGTGATTACGAGCCCAACGGTATGAGCGCAGTGAGAAAATCATGATAGGTCTCACATGAAGAGAGGAAGGAAAGTATACCGATAATAAGGGAAGTCTAGTGAATATCACAATGCTTATTTAGTATATCGAAATATCTTATCGTAATAGGTACTATTCGATATATCTATACGAATGGGTGAGCAAAAGATCAATATCAGTGAAAATAGGCGTAAGGCTGAGTGAGTTACTAATAAATCAGTGAAGAGATGGTAAAGTGAAAAGATCTAGTCAGTAGAATATTTCATACGGGAAAGTTAATTCTGGCACTCAGAGATAGATTATATTTAGAAATAATCTGATAGCTTTGTTTCTACGAATATATCTATTCCTTGCTAATAGTAATATATTTACAGAATTTATATTTATATAATAAAACAATTAGTGGTTTAAGGGATATTACGATAGTTTTAGAAGTGTCATATTGAAAAGGGAGCTCATACTTTTTCGTAGCACATACTGAATCCCATCACGTCTCAGTAGAATATTTATCAATATTTTACGAAAGCTTAATTTGAGCATCAGATAGTATAAGATTTGAGAAGAAATTGTAGATTGTATTATCCAAAATCTTCACTAGTATATACTTATAAATAGAAATAGTGAATCGAATAAAAACTTTAGGATCAGATATGAGTAAAGGTAGATTCATATTATATATATGAGTCCGAACGCATGTGAAGGCATTTATATAATAATGAGGAGTATCTTATTTTTTCGGTTAATAATATATGCATTGAGAAAATACCCATCACTCTATAAGTATAGATAATTATTTCATTTAACTGAGAAAAGTATTATATTTGGCACTTCAGTAGATAAGATTTTGTAAAGATTGAAGTATTGTATTTCTAATCTTTACTAGTCTAAAGTGAAATAGATATTCAAAAAACTTTTATAAAAAGTAACAGGGTGATTAAAGGGATAATATATATAATAGGGACGATAGTTTGAGGCTTTGAAATAATAGGATAAGTACCTACATTATATCACGGAGAGCAAAGACTGTAAATACCTATCACGTATCATAGCCGGGTAAAGGGATAATGTATCGAAGTAGATAGACTAAGATGATAAATATATAGTATAGTATAATACTTAATGGATAAGGGATGAGTCTCAACTCATTCTAAAGTAATAAATATTAACGTGAATTTATAATTGAGTAATAAATACCTAATTCTAGGAACGTTTACGCTTTCTTAATGTTTAAGCTCAGCGTGAGTGGAAATTAACTGTTTTAGAAGAAATTTACAAAATTTTGGCACAAATGGGTTGGAGTGGGATTTGTATGAGGGCTCTCAAACACGTGAGGTTCGGTTAAAATGAGAAACAAATTTTTATAACTTCTAAACAAAAATGAGAGTATTAGTTAAGAATATACACACATAAGAATCAAATAGTGTTTATATAAACTGAGAAACAAATTTTTATAACTTCTAAACAATATATATATTATTAATAGATATAAATTTTATATTCTAAACAAAAATAGGTAGTATTTAGTTAATATATAACATATATATATATCATGGTCACCTCATTATATTTATATATATATATATTATATATATTATATTAATAATATATTAATTTATAGTATAGTAAATATATATATATATATATATATATATATATATTCATCTCTCCGTGCCCAACCTTCAAAACCTGATCAGATGGTTGCTACTATTATCCTTTGAAAATTTTGAATATTTTAATTTTTATGTAATCTAGTAGCTAAAATAGAGTAGTTTAATATGACAATTGAAATTAGGAACAACAATCACCTGTCCAGTGTACAAAAATATAAACCTTTTAGGCTACTGCTCCATAGGAAGTATTTGCTGTTTGGATAGCAGTCAATAAATACACGAAGGTAGAACCAACGATAATGGATGGAAGGTTGCTACATGCTCAGTAGTTCCTGTTAAGGCGCGAAAACACGGTAGTATAAAAATGTACCGGTTATGAATAGTACAAGTTCCATTTTACGAGCAGTAAATTGACGAACGTCACTGGCTTCACAGTAGCTTCTCTGTTACGAATGAACTGCGCAAAGTTCTACTGCACGTCGAGCCAGCCATTACAAGGCTGAATAAAAGTGTTTCGCCACATCAACTAGTACACACTTTTTTTGCTTGTATAATCACCAAACAAGAGCACCTAATCTAGCAGTACAAACTCTGCCTGTGGACCAGGGGGATTAAATATAGATTTACAGGGAATAACATTACAAATCCAAAAAATAAAATTGTTTTCCCGTAAAAAACGGAAAATGTGACACGGTTTTTCCTTGTGTTTTTCATTTCTTAAAACCTTCTCCCAAATGTCATCATTCTAGTATTCAACTTTTAACTCATCTGTGTAATCCTGTTTTGTTCTTTTGTTTTTGTCCATCCTCTTTGTATGAAAAGTCAAAGAACAAAGTCATACTCCAAAGACCATTGAAGAAATAACAGCTTTTGAATTTGTGCTCAGTTCTGGCTTAAGATATAAATATATATCTTTGGCAAGTTTTTTATGCTTTTTCTTCTTAGAAATCATAAGTTCGCCATATAAGTAAACTCCCAATGCTTGATTTTCAATAAGAAAGTTCATAATATCATCAATTTCTGGATAATCAAATTTGATTATAAGTTCGCACCATCGATGTTGTACTTCAGGATTTTGACGTTCGACATTATAAAATGATTTAATACATTTTAATGTACTTGCCTTGAGCGAATTGCATTCGAGAAATCGCTCGAACAGTATAATAATTTGATCTGAATATGATAGTTTGTATCTTATAAGTTCATGTATCAATGACTTTCTTTCCAAGCTATGGTTCAGTTTTCTGGAGGATGTTGAATTATTATAATTGATCCAGTGCTCATAATGCTTATCGATAATATTTATCAGTTCATTAGTTGCAATATTTTTAAAAGAATCTGTAATGTTAATATTCAGATCTGATGGGGACAGTGCTGGACACCTCGGGTGATGTCGCTGAAGGGAACTCGATTGCTTTTAAACTGTTAATACTGTTCTTGAACTCAACATTTTCGGGTTGGACAGCCTCAGTGCGTAAAGCGATCGGAACATGAATTGTCACAGCTTACCGCAACAACCCGCAAAAGAAAAATAGAGAAATGTCCAATCCCGAGCCATCGAAGAAAGGGGACAAGTAATTCTTTAGGTCCAACTTTAAGGGGAGGGGGTGGGTTGCTGTTCGTTGAAGAGGTCTATATATTATATATATATATATATATATAGTATACTATATATCTATATATATATATATATCATAATATACCCACATATATATAATATATTATACATATATATATATATATATGTTATAAAAACCATATATATAGCCTATATACTTATAAGTTATATATTATATTATAGTATATATATTTAAAATTTCCCTTCGACAGACTGTTACTACAAGGTGAGAAGCAACCTTAAAATTGCGCTAAGTACATATCAGAGGCGAATTCCCCATGATATTGGAATTGCCGGTCCGATTTTCTTTAATTCAACCAAAAATCCTAGCTCAGACCGTTGATTTAATCCTGCATTAGGCATAGGGACCGCTGCATCAGGAAGTCAAGTCTCCAGTTTTCGCTCACCTCCGAAAAACTTATGTCACGTATATATTCTTCCCGAAGAGATGCAAAACATCTGTTCTCGTCACTCAAAACTCTCTCTCTCTCTCCTCTCTCTCCTCTCTCTCTCTCTTCTCTCTCTCTCTCCTCTCTCTCTTCTCTCTCTCTCTCTCTTCTCTCTCTCTCTCTCTCTGCTCTCTCTCTCTCTTGATCAAAGCCGTAGACTAATTATTTAAGTTCCTTCTTAATCCCGCTTGTTCTCGACAATTTGTTAAATGATCAAAAGCGTCTCCGACAAATTGCTTCTCCGTCTCATTCCCTCCTCCTCTGGCAGCTGTACTTCAGCGCAAATTAAAAAAACTCTTCTTTCAAGATTTTGCTTCTAATGCCACTTTAGGAGTTTCCGCTATTGCCGCTCTTTTATCCTTATGAAGAGTAACTCATTATTCTTTTATTTTTGCCATGGCTTTTTGGGGCTGCAATTTTTCAGCTTTAAATCTTGATATTAATGAGGGGCCTGGTACGATTCTGATTAATATTCTGTTGTGAGTTTTTCAAAACATTTCCGTCAGTTTGGTGTTACAAGCTTTGGTGAAATTTGATTTTCGTCTTTGAATCTGATCCTCAAGTTTCTAGCTCCTTTCTGGTTCTTCAATTAACCATCTAATTCAAATGGCGTCTCCAAACATTTTAGCCTTACGGCCGACAGTGAATAACCTCCACCAAGACTCCTAGGTGGTCATCATACCAAAGTTTGAATTCGGGGAGTGACAATTGCGATCTGAAAAGCGAAAGTATAGTGCGGGACTAGGGTGTGTTTGTGGCTATAGTTTCTTGCTACAGTGTGTTAATGTGAGTGTATATCAAATGAAAGTGCCTTTAAGATAAAAACCATTGCATTCTTTGGGCGGGTCTGGATTGGTGGTTCATCGCGGTTCTTGTTCTTGCCCCGCGGCCGTCTGCATTTGGGGGACCCCTAATCTAAATTCTTAAACTGAATCTTCCATATTTCTTATAACCACCATGTCAAAATCTAACATAAGCCGGATTTGGAAAATTCTTTTAATTCAGATAATCGCTATTATTACAAGTCGCAAGCATTCGTTTCCGCAAAAATTTAGAAACTTTCCTCTTTCGATATCTACACCGCATAATAAGTCCGATAGTTTTTTCTCCATACTATAAAACTATCGTTAGTTAAAAAAATATCGATTAGCTTTTCGTATAACCTTATGTCACTTGCATTAACTTACGGTCGCTCTATTGAAAGGCTAATTGTTGCTGAGTGCTGAGCCGCTCTTCATTCTTTTATATAGTATATATATATATATATATTATATATATATATATATATAAACCGTATAAGATATATAATAAATATATAATTACTAAATACCTTATTATATATATATATATTAAATACATAGAATAATAGTAATATAATATATATATATATTATATATTAATAATAGTGTCCATTAAGGGATTCTTCTGTCTCCTAGATTCAGTGGTACACAACCCGATAGCTCGCGAGAAACGTTAAGATTGCTCCGGGCCTGCCCGTTCTAAGGGGCTCGCAGTATTATCCAGATTTATCACGTTTCATTAAAAATTAAATAGTTTTGGAAATTATAGACTATGAGGATATACTATGATTACAACTACCCTATATATACTATATATATACATATATACTACTACATATTACTATGCCACCATATATACATAAATTAGTAGTATATAATATAAAGCCCTCATTAGTATAACATATAATATATGATATATATAATACTATATATATAAAGGCATTATGGTAGTTGTTCGTAAAACCTAATGTGGCTCGTCCTACCACTCTCCCTTAGGAATTCTTAATCTTGCTCGAGAGTAGACTTAGGTTGGGCCACCACTGCCCTAGATAGGTTTATCTACATATTTTGTTTAAACATTTCTATTAATGATCAATAAAATCAACCAAACATAGACCGTAATTAAGGCTAAATATACTAACATAAACCCATACCCATATATAGCATATATCCGTATATGTTATAAATACTAGAACTAGGATATATACTATAATACGGATATAGATACTACCATATACTATATAAAAATACATAGAATATATATAGCATATGATTATATATACAGAAACCAAATAATAATAAAATACATATCATATATATATATATAGCAATAAATTAATAAATAAAAAACATAAGTATATATATAAGTATATAACATTAGTTTAGTAAAGGTATAAAATAATAAATATATATATATATATGATATATATATAAATTGATATGTATATATAGGTTTATAATAGTAAAGATATTATATACGGGTTCATTGAGAACAGATGACATATATAGATAAATAAAATAAGAATATAAATAAAATAAAACCTTTTCAAACATAAATTTAACTATTATAGATAGACAATAAACTATATACCAATATGATCACATACCTAAAATATCAGTACCAATCACTATATTAATATAAGGTTATTAGTGAATATATTATAGTAAGCAACTAAATATATATAACAGAGGTGGAATGCACATGACGCTGTACTCAAAAAACGTTTCGTTGGATCGATTACTACCGTTACTCGAAAAAGTAGTTCGTTATCCATTTCTATTGAAAGGAACAAACAAGTAAGCGAAGGTGGCCGTTACTCCGTTGCCTTTTAGTTCTTGACATATGATATTAATTTACGGGTTATCTTTAGGGTAATTGTATTTGGTTTGTGATAAATAGATTAATTTTTCAACATTATCCATTATTATTTAAAAAACATACCTCATGTAAGAACCCCTAGCGCACTCAAGACCTTAGTGCCCTTGTAACATCGACCAAACGATTTAATTGCACAGCCACCTTCCTGCCATTCACAATCTTTGTACTAAACTACACTCTTGCATCATCCGTTCCCTTTTCATTCCAACACTTTAATTATAAATGATTTAAAACTCAGATTCACTTGTTCCAGCTGACTCACCATCTAACATACTTCCACACCGAGGACTGAAACTCACATCACAACCACAACCTTACATCATTATCTACGGTTTACCTTCAAAACATCTCTATTTACACACCCTGCAAATCTCTCTACCAATCTTCTCAACTCTCCTCAGATTCCCCACACAAATGAATACCAATCCATTCCACATATAATAGTAAGGGGCAACCCTGCACTCTTCTTCCATTCTCCATCCATTCTAAACACCATTCCCTGCAAACCCCCACTCTACTTATATTCTCATTAACCCCACTCCATATTACAAAATTTTGAATAACCAAGAAAACAGGTTAGGCATATAATTGGCCCCAATCCGACTATTATATTTAAGAACAATAATTTTACAACTCCATTAATTCTTGAACACACGCTTCTACTATCTTGTGATTTCCCATTCAGAAGTAGATTACAGACCAAACACCCCAGATAATATCATATAACACGCTGCCATGGAGACATCACCTAATTAAGTCGATACTTCATTACAGCCTGTTTGCCAATCCAAAAAAACCATAATAAATTGGTATTATCTGCTTCTCCCTACATATTTCTCAATCAATTATGTTTACAATGTAAAGATTTAATCCCACACATCCTCTACTACTTTCTTTTTCGCCACCTTGTTCTTGACAATCAGTCCTTCAGTCATTGTCGACGGGCATTCTTTCGATCAAAATGCCAAATAATACCGGTATATATTTTCCTAACTTATCACTTAATAATATGTAATTCCGCGCATATAATCGCCTACACAGTTACCCTTATCTCCTGTACCCTAGCAAGAAATATATAAGAGGTCAGCATATTACTTCTACTCCTCGATCCCTACTAACTATATTCCACTTAAACGATTGATTTCAACCACATACCAAATCGCAAATCAATGCACCATCTCGCCTCCCCGTTTACTTGAATCTAGCTTCACCAGCTAGATTTTCATCTATAAATGAACAGATTTACCCTTCTTAAACCTATCGGTGGCAGTCAGAAGCCTATAAGATACCGTCCAACTTGACCATATATGACGCACATCCGACAATAAATAACGAAAGAATGTTGGATACACATCAACCTCATTTCAAAGACACACACACTAGGATATCAGTGTATGCAATTTAAGGGTTACTACCGGAACATCACTACACAAGATATTTCGAAGATAGTGATTTACCACCCTCGTTCTAGTCACATTGCAATCCTCAAAGTTATAGAAAAGCACAAATCCCTTATATCATATTAATACTATAGTAGATTCTACCCGTTATCACTTATTATAGAAATATATATATATTATAAAGTATATATATGATGATATATAAATATAAATATTATATATATAATATATAAATATATATACTTGTAAATATATATATATAAAAATAAATATAAATTATATATAATATTATATTAATTAAATAATATATATAATTAATATATATAATATATATATATAATAATATTAAGAATAAAAGTAGAATTATTAATAAATGAATAATATATAAATATAATAAAATATATTAAATTAATATATAATAAATAAAAATTAGATAATAGTATAGTATATATATAATATATATATATATATATATTATATATATATATATATATATATATATATTAATATAATATATATAATTATAATATATATATAATATATATCAAGAAGAGTGGGGCAACCCCGCTCATTTAGGGGTAGTTCGCTAGCGCACCTCCGCACCTCGAAAAAACGTAGTCCGCTAGCGCTCCTCGGCACTTATTCAGACCACCAAACCTCCGCTATCGCAAGTCCGCACGTCGCTTTCATCCCGCTAAAATAATGTGCGGGACTTCACAAAAGATTCTTAATATTAAATACTAAATAGTATGATATCCTTACAAAAAATTTATTGATAATATTATAATGAAAAAATTGAATGAATATTACAGAAATCTCAAGATTTTGCCACTTACCCCTCAATTGTCGTCTCAAAGGACAAAGAGATCAATTTACTTTCACACAAGATTATGGTGACGCTTAAAATTAAAAAGAGCAGTTCAAGGACTACGGACCTCTTTGCCTTCAAAAATTATCCCCACATACTAAATATTCGGGCTTCTACAGCCGCAGACTAAGGGAGAGGTGGTATATATAGATTTCATGGACAAGTTCAACAAATTCTGCCTATTAGCTGAAAAGGAAAGATGTCCTTGGTGAGAGGAGTGCTGGTGTATAGTCACTATCCAGCAGATCCATGCTGAATTTAAGGTTCCTCACCATAAATCATTCTAGCTCCATTCTGAAATATTGTTTCAGCGTCTGAAAGATAAAATGAAGGAGAGTAAAGTTAGCGTAAAAAGCCTTTAGATAGAATCCATGAAAAGATATGACTCCTGCAGAGCGATCTATTAAATGGCTGTTGTTAGAGAAATCGGTCAGCAATACACTATTGGAGAATCATAAATATATATAGTATATATATATATTATATAATTAGTATATATATAT
>JABUQX010105743.1:40000-44728 GCA_015478945.1 Trachelipus rathkii | reverse complement strand
CACTATACACGGACTTTACAATCACCTCCAGCGGTACAATTACACTGAATCGTTTGCTTTACTTTGTTTCCTTATACGCCATCTGTTGTTTTTTCTCTTCAGTTCTATCCTTATAGGAGACGGATAAAAGGATGCGAGAAACAACGGGAAGCATTTCGAGTTTTAGACGCCCCTTTTGGGCGTGCGAATGAGATTCTGAGGGTCGTTTAAGTTATGAGAGTTAGACTTCTGGAATATATTAAAAAGATTTGGATTACAAATATTCAAAGAAGATTGTGTCTTAAGTGTTAATTTACATTTGCGAAAGTTAGGGTGGCAGAGAAGATAGGTTATTTGACCTTTAATGTATTATATTTAAAATATAAACGTTGTCCTATGATCATTTTTAATTTTTTTGTGGAATTATATATATATATATATAATAATATATATATATAATTATATAATATATATATATATATAATATATATATATATATATATACTATATATATAGATATATATATAAATATGATCATCCCACCAATACTTAGAATTTTATACATGACCGAATTCTGGTAAGCTTCTTAAATATACGAATACAACTTGAAAATAACAAAGGATGAGCTATTTCTCAGAATTTTAAGTAATTAAGATACTTTTTAATTCTAGATTCAAGGAACAAAACAGAAGATATTTACAAATGATTCTTTTTTCATCATTTTGTAACCTTGTGGATAAATTATGAGTATTTTGAGTTCAAGACCTTAAAAGAAAAAGTAATGAGAAAAGATATTAAAGATAATTAATCGATGACGGGTAATTTATATTACAAGCGAAATTTTGCACATGAAATAAAAATCTTTATTTTTTTTTATATATATATTTTTTTTTTTTTGGTTTAGGAAATTTTATTGAAAGGAAACATTTAGGTTTTAGTGGACTCTTCATGTTAATAATCTTTAATTATAAAATATAGAGTGACTTTTATGAATAATAATTAGAAGAAAATGCAATGTAAAATGAATAAATAATTTTGTATTTATTAAATATTTATTCTTTGAAAGTTTGTACGATATATATATATATATAATATATATATAATATATATATTTTTATGTTAATATTTATAATATATATATATATATATATATATATATATATATATATATATATATATATATATATATATATATATATTATAGATATATATAATAGTATAAATATATATATACATACTATATATATTATATATATATATATAATATATATATATATATATATATATATATAATATATGATATATATATAATATATATATATATATATATATATATATATATATAATATATATATATATATATTATATATATAGTATATATATATATATATTAAATATATATAGTATATATATATATATATATAAATATATATATATATATATTAAATTATATATATATATATATATATATATATATATATACTAATTACATAGGAAAAGTTAGCATAGAGGTTCGAGAGGACCTATTTCAAGGAGGGGTTTACACGCTCTCAGAAGTTCACAAAACTACGCAATTACGCAGATGAGCACAAACGCAGGCTTTAAAGCTGCGGGAGGATTAAAATTCAGCAGGAACACAGAACGATGGAAGAGAACCACAGACAAAGTGGCTGGAGAGAAGAAGCCACCGTAGCGAACTAGCCTGGAGTTGACAATATCAACACAAAACTGATGCGCAGACACAGCACCCCTGGTGCACGAGGACGTAGTAAAGGTGGAGGTACGCGAGCAGACAAGTTTCCCTCGAGCACCTGCCGCTGCGTTACCTATAGAAAAGAGATAAAGCACCAGCATCGCGCCGTAAAAATAGAGTGTCAGAGAAGTGGAAAGACGGAACAGTTTATGAGAGTGCTTTGGCTTTGACTCGACCCTATCCAAAAGGCGGGGTGAAGCCGGAGCCCCCCCAGATATGAGAGCAGTACTCCCATACAAGGGCGGATGAGCCCTTGTATAGCTGAGGTAACTGAGAAGAGGAAAAAAAGTCTCGCAGTCTTAAACAGAACCCCAGTTTCTTTGAGGCCGCCCTAGCAACCGTTTGTGATGTGAGGTTTCCAAGACATTTTTGTTTATGTTAAGGCAAGGATGTTTATATTTCCAACAGGAGAGACGAGAGACCGTCGAAAGAGGAGAGATTAGGAAAGTTGGAAGGGTTTTAGAGAGGACGAGATTTGTGAAGTTGAATTTTTAAAAAATTAAAATTTCACAGGTTGAGACGACCCCACCTTGAAATTCTATCCAGGATCTGCAGGAATAGAATCGGAAAGATTAAGGACGAGAGGCAATTATAGAAGTAAAAGACGGAACAGGATTTGAAATGAGTGAAAGAATGAAGGGTCGAGTCTCATCGGCAGTACGAGTGGATAGAGTTAGATGTCCAGGTGAGAAGATCATTAATGAAAAGTAAGAATAAAGTAGAGATAAGAGACAGAACCCTAGGAACACCACAATTAACAGAAAAAGCAAGAAGAAGTCGCCCCGTCAACCACAGCGGCAGACATGAGTGATTGAGAGAAAATTATATCATCAGTAAGCAAATAAAATTACGAAACCCAAAGGAAGGGAAACTTGAAGAGCAGTGACGCGTGCCACCCGGTCAAATGCTTTTGGATATGTCAAGCGCCACCACGCAAGTGGTCCCCGTAGTTCCTAAGGGCAGAAAACCGATTAAATCATAAAAGGAAAGTATAACGCAGGAGACCTCGACGCGCGAAAGCCGTACTGGCCGATCGGAAAAGAAGGTGAATGGATCCAGTATGATCTTAAGAAATGAAGTTGAGAAGAGTTCAAAGATCTTAATAGCATACAAGTGAGCTATAGGTGCGATAGTTAGAAATCAGAGCGGCTACCCTTTGTCGGATTCGGTTGGACACTGTGCGTGCTTCCAGCACTGAGGAAAAGTGTTAGTTATTGAGACAGTTAGAGAATTATGTTGACGAGGACGGGGTTCAGCATGGAAGCACCAGTCTTCAAATTCGGGGAGGAACGCCATTCCGGGCCACCCGCCTTCTAAACGTTCATAGATTTCAGGAGTCCATGGCACATATCAAATGTAACCACAGGCAAAGGCATAGGACAACCTGAAAGGAGAAGGAGGAGAAGAGGAATGCCAGAATCGCCAGGGTGGAGTAGAGGAAAATAGGAGCCGAAGAAATTGGCCCTTTTATATTTGGAAAATTAGCAACAGAACCATCAGATCAAAATAAGAGGAGAAAGCAGATTTGCAGTAGTTGTTAGAGGATGTTTTTGCCAAGAGGACCAGGAAAGATTTGTCAGTTAGGAGACCCAAGGAGGTAGCGCACTTTGTTTGATGAAAGCTCGCGCTTGCCCGTCGAAGAGTAATCCCTGCAATGGATTTCCAGAAGCTAAATGAAAAATTAGCAAGAGTGATAGAGAACGAAATTTTTCCACCCCGGTACGCACTGTTCTCTAGCCTGAATGCCAGAGAACAGAGCACGATCGAACCAGGATTATGAGGAGAGAAAGATTTTAGTCGAAGAAGGAATGGAACCTTGCTCCCCCATTCAACGGATTACAGCGTGCCCACCTTTATCGCAGGAAAACTGAAGCGTCACCGAGTCAAAGCAGGCATTCCAATTATATAGCGTAGAAGCGACGCAAGGCCCGATCAAAGTGCCAGAAAAAACGCTCAGGGCAGGAGCTGTTGGAGAGAAAGATTTAATTGAAGAAGATATAAGGTTGTGGTCAGATGTTTACCAATAGGAGCAAGATTGTGTAATTTATAGTTAAGAAGGATAGTGGTGAAACAGTAGTCCAAGTGTGTTCAAGAATTTGGGTTGGGACTATCCGGAATGTGTGTTTGTTCTTTAATTAGTTGCTCCAGATCGTTGAGAATGCTGAATGATCGGCCTCCTCCCCACCTAAATCAAGATAAGAGGACCCCAACCATTTAGTGTTGTTTACATTGAAATCCCCCAAATTGAGGACCTCAGTTTTGGATGAGAAGATATAACAGTTCGTGAGAAAATATGATGAATATTAAAAAAAAAAAGCCGTTGGAAAATCTGTTCTGTTAGAACAGTAGCAGAAACACACAAGATTATTGAGGTAGAAGGAAGAAAGATTTTAAGCGAAGGAAGAAAGTTAGGAGATTCGAGATTCTCGAGACCTGTTACAGGGAGTGTTTATATATATATAATAATATATAGTATATATATATATATATATATATATATATATATTATAAATATATATATATATAAATAATAATATATATAATATATATATATATATATATTATATATATATATATATATATATAGTTATAGGGTACTTTTTCCCTCTTCAAACGAGTCCTTCTTCGTAAGAGATCTAGAAACTACTATGGGGATCAAAAGATTTATACTCATTTCAATATTTATAATCCTTTCCATTTTGTTAACAACCAGATTATCAGCCTATAACTATCCTACTATAAACTACCTAAAATCATAATCAATCAAAATAACAGTACAGTAATATAATATACATATAGGACTACCAATCAACCCTTTAACAGAGTTCCTTGAGAACAAGAGCGCTTTCCCTGCCAGCGAACGTCTTCCGGGAGAAGAGGCGCCGTCCAGTTGTCCCACCAGGCGCTCAGTATCAGTCACCATTCCTATCAATGTCCTTGGTCGAGACACCAGATCGCTCGCTGATCCCTCCCATCGGTTGCTCGTTGTCAGCGTC
>JABUQX010105743.1:17500-35000 GCA_015478945.1 Trachelipus rathkii | reverse complement strand
CGTTTTTTAATGAAATTTCAATATTTGTTTTTATATACCAAATATTTCATTAGTTGTGAAAACCTGTTTTAATTAAAAATTTTAACTTCTAAAATTACGCTTTTTCTTAAATTTTCACATTACAAATTTAGAACTCTTAAAAGTACGATTTTTCCTAAATTTCAACATTTGAAATATTTGGTAATTCTTAATGAGTTTTTAACGGGATTTTTAGCATTTGAAAAAATTATCTGTTTCATTGAAATGCAATTTCAAGAAGCAGAAAAGCGAATTTGTTAATAGTTTTAGGTGTCTTAAATTGACGTTTTTTAAATGAAATTTCAATATTTGTTTTTATATACCAAATATTTCATTAGTTGTGAAAACCTGTTTTAATAAAAAAATTTAACTTCTAAAATTACGCTTTTGCTTAAATTTTCACATTACAAATTTAGAACTCTTAAAAGTACGATTTTTCCTAAATTTCAACATTTGAAATTATTTGGTAATTCTTAAAATTGAGTTTTTAACGTATTTTCAGCATTTGAAAAAATAATGTGTTTCATTGAAATGCAATTTCAAAAAGCAGGAAAGTGGAAGTTGTTATTAGTTTTAGTTGTCTAAAATTGTCGTTTTTTAATGAAATTTCAATATTTGTTTTTATATACCAAATATTTCATTAGTTGTGAAAACCTTTTTTTAATAAAAAATTTAACTTCTAAAATTACGCTTTTTCTTAAATTTTCACATTACAAATTTAGAACTCTTAAAAGTACGATTTTTCCTAAATTTCAACATTTGAAATTATTTTGTAAATCTTAAAATTGAGTTTGTTAACCGTATTTTCAGCATTTGAAAAGTATAATGTGAAAGATTTGTTATCGCGTAAAGTAGAAAAAAGAATTTTTTTAATTGTTTTTAGGTGTCTTAAATTGACGTTTTTTATGAAATTTAATATTTGTTTTTATATACAAATATTTCATTAGTTGTGAAAACCTGTTTTAATAAAAAAATTTTAACTTCTAAAATTACGCTTTTTCTTAATTTTCACATTACAAATTTAGAACTCTTAAAAGTACGATTTTTCCTAAATGTCAACATTTGAAATTATTTGTTAAATCTTAAAATGAAAACTTCATAAATGTTAACTGCATAAATTTCAACATTTGAAATTATTTTGTAATACATTGGAAAGGCAATAAAAAGCAGAAAAGCGAATTTATTAATAGTTTTAGGTGTCTTAAATTGACGTTTTTTTATGAAATTTCAATATTTGTTTTTATATACCAAATATTTCATTAGTTGTGAAAACCTGTTTTAATAAAAAAATTTAACTTCTAAAATTACGCTTTTTCTTAAATTTTCACATTACAAATTTAGAACTCTTAAAAGTACGATTTTCCTAAATTTCAACATGTGAAATTATTTGGTAAATCTTAAAATTGAGTTTTTAACGGTATTTTCAGCATTTGAAAAAATAATGTGTTTCATTGAAATGCAATTTCAAAAAGCTGAAAAGTGAATTTATTAATAGTTTTAGGTGTCTTAAATTGACGTTTTTTAATGAAATTTCAATATTTGTTTTTATATACCAAATATTTCATTAGTTGTGAAAACCTGTTTTAACAAAAAATTTTAACTTCTAAAATTACGCTTTTTCTTAAATTTTCACATTACAAATTTAGAACTCTTAAAAGTACGATTTTTCCTAAATTTCAACATTTGAAATTATTTGGTAATTCTTAAAATTGAGTTTTTAAACGGTATTTTCAGCATTTGAAAAAATAATGTTTCATTGAAATGAAATTTCAAAAAGCAGAAAAGAGAAATTATTAATTGTTTTAGGTGTCTTAAATTGACGTTTTTTAATGAAATTTCAATATTTGTTTTTATATACCAAATATTTCATTAGTTGTGAAAACCTGTTTTAATAAAAAAATTTAACTTCTAAAATTACGCTTTTTCTTAAATTTTCACATTACAAATTTAGAACTCTTAAAAGTACGATTTTTCCTAAATTTCAACATTTGAAATTATTTGGTAAATCTTAAAATTGAGTTTTTAACGGTATTTTCAGCATTTGAAAAAAAAATGTGTTTCATTGAAATGCAATTTCAAAAAGCTGAAAAGTCAATTTATTAATAGTTTTAGGTGTCTGCAATTGACGTTTTTTAATGAAATTTCAATATTTTTTTTTATATACCAAATATTTCATTAGTTGTGAAAACCTGTTTTAATAAAAAAATTTAACTTCTAAAATTACGCTTTTTCTTAAATTTTCACATTACAAATTTAGAACTCTTAAAAGTACGATTTTTCCTAAATTTCAACATTTGAAATTATTTGGTAATCCTAAAATTGAGTTTTTAACGGTATTTTCAGCATTTGAAAAAATAATGTGTTTCATTGAAATGCAATTTCAAAAAGCAGAAAAGTGAATTTGTTAATAGTTTTAGCTGTCTTAAATTGACGTGTTTTAATGAAATTTCAATATTTGTTTTTATATACCAAATATTTCATTAGTTGTAAAAACCTGTTTTAATAAAAAATTTTAACTTCTAAAATTACGCTTTTTCTTAAATTTTCACTCTGCAAATTTAAAACTCTTAAAAGTACGATTTTTCCTAAATTTCAACATTTGAAATTATTTGGTAATTCTTAAAATTGAGTTGCAATTTCAAGAAGCAGAAAAGCGAATTTGTTAATAGTTTTAGGTGTCTTAAATTGACGTTTTTTAATGAAATTTCAATATTTGTTTTTATATACCAAATATTTCATTAGTTGTGAAAACCTGTTTTAATAAAAAAATTTAACTTCTAAAATTACGCTTTTTCTAAAATTTTCACATTGCAAATTAAAAACTCTTCAACGTACGATTTTTCCTAAATTTCAACATTTGAAATTATTTGGTAATTCTTAAAATTGAGTTTTTAACGGTATTTTCAGCATTTGAAAAAATAATGTGTTTCATTGAAATGCAATTTCAAAAAGCAGAAAAGCGAATTTTTTAATAGTTTTAGGTGTCTTAAATTGACGTTTTTTAATGAAATTTCAATATTTGTTTTTATATACCAAATATTTCATTAGTTGTGAAAACCTGTTTTAATAAAAAAATTTAACTTCTAAAATTACGCTTTTTCTTAAATTTACACATTACAAATTTAGAACTCTTAAAAGTACGATTTTTCCTAAATTTCAACATTTGAAATTATTTTGTAAATCTTAAAATAGAGTTTTTAACGGTATTTTCAGCATTTGAAAAAATAATGTGTTTCATTGAAATGCAATTTCAAAAAGCAGAAAAAAGAATTTATTAATTGTTTTTAGTGTTTTAAAGGCGGTGTAGAATACAAAGCAATATTTGTTTATATACCAAATATTTCATTATTTGTCAAACATGTTAATAAAAATTTTAACTTCTAAAATTACGCTTTTTCTTAAATTTTCACATTACAAATTTAGAACTCTTAAAAGTACGATTTTTCCTAAATTTCAACATTTGAAATTATTTGGTAAATCTTAAAATTGAGTTTTTAACGGTATTTTCAGCATTTGAAAAAATAATGTGTTTCATTGAAATGCAATTTCAAAAAGCAGAAAAGAGAATTTATTAATTGTTTTAGGTGTCTTAAATTGACGTTTTTTAATGAAATTTTAATATTTGTTTTTATATACCAAATATTTCATTAGTTGTGAAAACCTGTTTTAATAAAAAATTTTAACTTCTAAAATTACGCTTTTTCTTAAATTTTCACATTACAAATTTAGAACTCTTAAAAGTACGATTTTTCCTAAATTTCAACATTTGAAATTATTTGGTAAATCTTAAAATTGAGTTTTTACGGTATTTTCAGCATTTGAAAAAATAATGTGTTTCATTGAAATGCAATTTCAAAAAGCAGAAAAGCGAATTTATTAATAGTTTTAGGTGTCTTAAATTGACCTTTTTTTAATGAAATTTCAATATTTGTTTTAATATACCAAATATTTCATTAATTACTTGGTAAATCTTAAAATTGAGTTTTTAACGGTATTTTCAGCATTTGAAAAAATAATGTGTTTCATTGAAATGCAATTTCAAAAAGCAGAAATGCGAATTTATTAATAGTTTTAGGTGTCTTAAATTGACGTTTTTTAATGAAATTTCAATATTTGTTTTTATATACCAAATATTTCATTAGTTGTGAAAACCTGTTTTAATAAAAATTTTAACTTCTAAAATTACGCTTTTTCTTAAATTTTCACATTACAAATTTAGAACTCTTAAAAGTACGATTTTTCCTAAATTTCAACATTTGAAATTATTTGGTAAATCTTAAAATTGAGTTTTTAACGGTATTTTAAGCATTTGAAAAAATAATGTTTCATTGAAATGCAATTTCAAAAAGCTGAAAAGTGAATTTATTAATAGTTTTAGGTGTCTTAAATTGAAGTTTTGTAATGAAATTTCAATATTTGTTTTTATATACCAAATATTTCATTAGTTGTGAAAACCTGTTTTAATAAAAAATTTTAACTTCTAAAATTACGCTTTTTCTTAAATTTTCACATTGCCAAATTTAGGACTCTTAAACTGCTAGGTGCAAAAGGTGAACACCCCTACAACATTTGAAATTATTTGGTAAATCTTAAAATTGAGTTTTTAACGGTATTTTCAGCATTTGAAAAAATAATGTGTTTCATTGAAATGCAATTTCAAAAAGCAGAAAAGCGAATTTATTAATAGTTTTAGGTGTCTTAAATTGACGTTTTTTAATGAAATTTCAATATTTGTTTTTATATACCAAATATTTCATTAGTTGTGAAAACCTGTTTTAATAAAAAATTTTAAAATCTAAAATTACGCTTTTGCTTAAATTTTCACATTACAAATTTAGAACTCTTAAAAGTACGATTTTTCCTAAATTTCAACATTTAAAATTATTTGTTAAATCTTAAAATTGAGTTTTTAACGGTATTTTCAGCATTTGAAAATATAATGTGTTTCATTGAAATGCAATTTCAAAAAGCAGAAAAGCGAATTTATTAATAGTTATAGGTGTCTTAAATTGACTTTTTTTTTATGAAATTTCAATATTTGTTTTTATATACCAAATATTTCATTAGTTGTGAAAACCTGTTTTAATAAAAAATTTTAACTTCTAAAATTACGCTTTTTCTTAAATTTTCACATTACAAATTTAGAACTCTTAAAAGTACGATTTTTCCTAAATTTCAACATTTGAAATTATTTGGTAAATCTTAAAATTGAGTTTTTAACGGTATTTTCAAAATTTGAAAAAATAATTTTCACATTACGAATTTAGAACTCTTAAAAGTACGATTTTTCCTAAATTTCAACATTTGAAATTATTTGGTAAATCTTAAAATTGAGTTTTTAACGGTATTTTCAGCATTTAAAAAAATAATGTGTTTCATTGAAATGCAATTTCAAAAAGCTGAAAAGTGAATTTATTAATAGTTTTAGGTGTCTTAAATTGACGTTTTTTAATGAAATTTCAATATTTGTTTTTATATACCAAATATTTCATTAGTTGTGAAAACCTGTTTTAATAAAAAAATTTAACTTCTAAAATTACGCTTTTTCTTAAATTTTCACATTACAAATTTAGAACTCTTAAAAGTACGATTTTTCCTAAATTTCAGCATTTGAAATTATTTGGTAAATCTTAAAATTGAGTTTTAAACGGTATTTTCAGCATTTGAAAAAATAATGTGTTTCATTGAAATGCAATTTCAAAAAGCAGAAAAGAGAATTTATTAATTGTTTTAGGTGTCTTAAATTGACGTTTTTTAATGAAATTTCAATATTTGTTTTTATATACCAAATATTTCATTAGTTGTGAAAACCTGTTTTAATAAAAAATTTTAACTTCTGAAATTACGCATTTTCTTAAATTTTCACATTACAAATTTAGAACTCTTAAAAGTACGATTTTTCCTAAATTTCAACATTTGAAATTATTTGGTAAAATCTTAAAAAAAGAGTTTTGTAACGGTATTTTTCAGCGATTTGGTGAAAAAAAATAATGTGTTTCTTTGAAATGCAATTTCAAAAAGCAGAAAAGCGAATTTATTTAACCCATTTATGCCCACTGATGCGTTCACGCAACACCAAAATTGTCTTTTCTTTTTTGAACTTGTAAGTCACACGAGGCTCCAATTTGGCTTCAATCAAAATTCAGTGTCTTCACAGATAGTGTGACGAGTGTATCTGATGTATTACTTGTCTATTCTGCTATAGGATTTATTTTGGTATGATTTTGAAATTGAACATTTTCTACAAGCAACAAGGCATGTAACAAACGAAGGTAAGGCAAACAGTTGAAGCATAATTATGAATATATTATGTCATGATCGCGTAAACTGATAGTATTTGTAATGTTCAAATTATTCAGTAATGTATTTTATATATAAAATGTCCTCCATATTTTACTGTGAAATTGAGAAAAATATTTTGATGCGTTCACGCAACATTGGGCATCCCATAAAATATTTTGATGCGTTCACGCAACATTGGGCATCCCATAAGTATACTATGTTACGCCAATGTGACATTTCATGCAACATAACTCAAAGAAATATATAATACAATATATATCACAGATATATAATATATATATATATATATATATATATATATATATATATAATATATATAATATATATATATATATATATATATATATATTATATAATCAATTTTTCAGGGGGATGAGATTGGATCAGCTTTTAGAAGAATTAGAGAAAAACGAGTCAGATGATGAAAATGATTTAGATCTGCAAGAAACTCAGGACACCGTTATTG
The DNA here is from genome assembly GCA_015478945.1 of Trachelipus rathkii. NCBI lineage: Eukaryota > Metazoa > Arthropoda > Malacostraca > Isopoda > Trachelipodidae > Trachelipus > Trachelipus rathkii. Next base: position 28,213 of record JABUQX010105743.1, on the reverse strand, counting down.
AAACTAGGAAAGAAGTGTGTATTTACATTTCACCACCCGAAAATGATGGCATCACCGATGAAAATTCAGGGGATGAAGAAGAAGTTGTATTGCAAAACTTGCCAGGAAAACAGCCGATTTCTCATGCTTCAATTAGTAAAAGTACTTCCATCATACCAGGATCTGTTCTTAGACCTACAACTTCACCGACAATACCAGAATCTGTTGTTAGGCCAAAACTTCGTCAAAGAAGTTAAAATTGCGGCAGTGGAACACTGAGGATCTTCTTCATAATGAGAACAATTTTGGGAAGTGTTTACATAAGCCATCATTTCCTGATGTACGAAGAAATAGAGTAGAGAGGTGTCCATTAACTGACAATAAGCGATTTGGAAAACTACTACGGGGTGCTGAAGAACACCTTCTGGATAGAGATTCTAATTTAATAGTTGCCAGTTGGAACGATAATGGATCAGTGTGTATTACATCTAATCAACATGGAGTGCTCCCTTTGAAAAAAGCAGAGCGCTACTCAGGAGCCGAAAGAAAGAGAATAAATATATCTGTTCCAAATTAGATTCATATGTATAACAAACATATGGGTGGAGTTGACAGGATGGACGAAAACATTTCCCATTACCAAATTTCAATTTGTGGCAAGAAATGGTACTTTCCTTTACTCTGCTAAATGATAGCCTAAATGTATGTGTTAACAATGCCTGGCTTTTTGCTCGAGAGGGAGGATATGAAGACGATATGCTGACCTTCACTAGGTCAATTGTACAATGCTGGCTCGAGAAGTATGGAAACCCACCTAAGAATCCTGGAAAGCAACGTTTGTTGAGTATATGTACCATAAATACAGAGAAACGATATGACCAAGTGAGTCATGACATTGTTGAAAGTAGGGCAAAACAAAGGCGAAGATGTAAGAAATGTCATAGCCAAACTATATCTAGATATTAAACAAAATGTAACGTTCCTTTACATTTGAAATGTTCTGTTGAATATCACACTAAAGAGGATCAGTTTTGTTGTGCTTGATCAATTTTCTAGTTCATTTTTACATTCAATTGATAAGTAAAACTATGTAACAATCATTTTTTTTTTATATTTTATACCTTAATTTCATTATAAAAGTAACACAGTGTAACATGATAAATAATTGGTGTAAGCTCATGCCCAGTGTTGCGTTCACGCAACATCAGTTGCATGTTGGATGCCCAATGATGCGTTCACGCAACGCATAAAACCGGGCCTTAATATTCAATAAAAAGTTTCCAAAATTTTTGATTGACGATTTTGGTCATATAATATCATAATACATGATATATTAAAATTTAAAGCGATTCCCAAAACATAAATTATTTCTGGGCATATTTGGGTTAAGAAGAAGATACTACTTTCAAAATATGAGAAAGACAGAGAAGATTTCATGTAGAAATATTTCATAGTGTGAAAACCTGTTTTAATAAAAAATTTTAACTTCTAAAATACGCTTTTTCTTAAATTTTCACATTACAAGTTAGAACTCTTAAAAGTACGATTTTCCTAAATTTCAACATTGAAAATTATTTTAAATCTTAAATTGAGTTTTTAACGGTATTTTAAGCATTTGAAAAAAAAAATAAAGGTTTCATTGAAATGCAATTTCAAAAGCTGAAAAGTGAATTTATTAATAGTTTTAGGTGTCTTAAATTGCGTTTTTTAATGAAATTTCATAAAATACCAATATTCATAATTGTGAAAACCTTTTTAATAAAAAAATTTAACTTCTAAAATTACGCTTTTTCTTAAATTTTCACATTACAAATTTAGAACTCTTAAAAGTACGATTTTTCCTAAATTTCAACATTTGAAATTATTTTGTAAATCTTAAAATTGAGTTTTTAACGGTATTTTAAGCATTTGGAAAAAAAAAATGTTGTTACATTTAAATGCAATTTCAAAAAAGCTGAAAAGTGAATTATATTAGGTGTCCTAAATTGACGTTTTTAATGAAATTTCAAATTTGTTTTTATAACCAAATATTTCATTAGTTGTGAAAACCTGTTTTAATTATAATAATATATATATATATCTAAAATTACGCTTTTCTTAAATTTTCACATTACAAAAATTTAAATCTTAAAAGTACGATTTTTCCTAAATTTCAACATTTGAATTATTTGGAAATTCTTAAATTTGAGTGTTTAACGGGATTTCAGCATGTTGAAAAAAAATAATGTGTTTCATGAAATGCAATTTCAACAAGCAAAACCGCAAAAAAACTAAAAGAACTAGTGTGTTCTTAAATTGACGTTTTTTAATGAAATTTCAATATTTGTTTTTATATACCAAATATTTCATTAGTTGTGAAAACCTGTTTTAATAAAAAAATTTAAACTTTCTAAAATTACGCTTTTTCTTAAGTTTTCACATTACAAATTTAGAACTCTTAAAAGTACGATTTTTCCTATAATTTTTCAACATTTGAAATTATTTGTATAATCTTTAAATTGAGTTTTAACGGTATTTCAGCATTTTGAAAAAATAATGTGTTTCTATGTAAAGTGCAATTTCAAAAAGCAGAAAAGTTTATTTATTATAGTTTTAAGTGTCTTAAGTTGACGTTTTATAAGAAATTTCAATTATTTTTTTTATATACCAAATATTTCATTTAGTTGTAAAAACCATACTTCTAAAATTACGCTTTCTTAAATTTTCACATTACAAATTTAGAACTCTTTAAAAGTACGATTTTTCCTAAATTTCAACATTTGAAATTATTTGGGTAATCTTAAAATTTTAACTGTAAATTCAGGCTTTTTATAAAATAATGTTTCATTGAAATGCAATTTCAAAAAGCAGAAAAGTGAATTTATTAATAGTTTTAGGTGTCTTAAATTGACGTTTTTTAATGAAATTTCAATATTTGTTTTTATATACCAAATATTTCATTAGTGTTGAAAACCTGTTTTAATAAAAATTTTAACTTCTAAAATTACGCTTTTGCCTAAATTTTCACATTACAAATTTAGAACTCTTAAAAGTACGATTTTTCCTAAATTTCAACATTTGAAATTATTTGGTAAATCTTAAATTGAGTTTTACTATATATGTGGGTACTTCGATGCATTAGCTGAAAAATAATAATGTGTTTCATTTGAAATGCAATTTCAAAAAGCAGAAAAGAGAATTTATTAATTGTTTTAGGTGTCTTAAATTGACGTTTTTTAATGAAATTTCAATATTTGTTTTTATATACCAAATATTTCATTAGTTGTGAAAACCTGTTTTAATAAAAAATTTTAACTTCTAAACTTACGCTTTTGCTTAAATTTTCACATACCAAATATTTCATTAGTTGTGAAAACTACTTTTTTACTAAATTTCAACATTTGAAATTATGTGTTGGGAATTCTTAAAATTGAGTTTTTTAAAGGATTTTCAGCATGTTGAAAAGGATAAGTGTTTCATTGAATGCAATTTTCGTGAAAGAGATCAGATAATCGATTTGATTAATTAGTTTAGGTGTCTAAATTTGACTTTTTTCACTAAATTCAATTATTTTAACATTATGAGCAAAATTATTCAATTTAATTACTTGGTATATTTAAAAATTTGAGTTTTTAACGGATTTTCAGCATTTGAAAAAATAATGTGTTTCATTGAAATGCAATAAAAAGGAATTTATTAATAGTTTTAGTGTCTTAAATTGAAGTTTTTTAATGAAATTTCAATATTTGTTTTTATATACCAAATATTTCATTAGTTGTGAAAACCTGTTTTAATAAAAAATTTTAACTTCTAAAATTACGCTTTTTCTTAAATTTTCACATTACAAATTAAGAACTCTTAAAAGTACGATTTTTCCTAAATTTCAACATTTGAAATTATTTGGTAAATCTTAAAATTGAGTTTTTAACGGTATTTTCAGCATTTGAAAAAATAATGTGTTTCATTGAAATGCAATTTCAAAAAGCTGAAAAGTGAATTTATTAATAGTTTTAGGTGTCTTAAAATTGACATTTAAGGAAAACGAATATTTGTTTTTATATACCAAATATTTCATTAGTTGTGAAAACCTGTTTTAATAAAAAATTTTAACTTCTGAAATTACGCTTTTTCTTAAATTTTCACATTACAAATTTAGAACTCTTAAAAGTACGATTTTTCCTAAATTTCAACTTTTGATATATAATCTAAAATGACTTTTTACATATTTTCAAGCATTTGAAAAAATATGGTTTCATGAAATGCAATTTCTCAATAACAGACGATATGTGTTATAAAATATTTATAGTTTTTGATTTTCTTAAATTGACGTTTTTAATGAAATTTCAATTGTTTTTTATATACCAAAATATTTCATTAGTTGTGAATTTCAAAAAGCAGAAAAGCGAATTTATTAATACGCTTTTTCTTAAATTTTCACATTACAAATTTAGAACTCTTAAAAGTACGATTTTTCCTAAATTTCAACATTTGAAATTATTTGGTAAATCTTAAAATTGAGTTTTTAACGGTATTTTCAGCATTTGAAAAAATAATGTGTTTCATTGAAATGCAATTTCAAAAAGCAGAAAACGAATTTATTAATAGTTTTAGGTCTAATATTTGACGTTTTTTTAAATTTCAATATTTGTTGTTATATACCAAATATTTCATTAGTGTGAAACCTGTTTAATTAAAAAAAGTTTAACTTCTAAAATTAACGCTTTTTTCTTAAATTTTCACATTTACAAATTTAGAACTCTTAAAAAGTACGATTTTTTCCTAAATTTCAACATTTGAAATTATTTTGGTAAATCTTAAAATTGATGTTTTTAACGGTATTTTCGCATTTGAAAAAATAATGTGTTTCATGAAAATGCAATCTGTAACAGAGGGGGAAAAAAAGATTTATATCAATATTCCTACTGTGTCTTAAATTGACGTTTATAATGAAATTTCAATATTTTTTGTTATATAACAAATTATTTCTATTTTTTACAAACGGTCGTTGTTTTAATATAAAAAAATAAAAAAAAATTTTTATCTTAATTGAGATTAATTGTATATTGATATTGGTTAAAAAACTACCACTTTTTCTCTGACATACGTCTGATTATATTTATAAATTAAAAGCCTTCTCTCTCTCTCTCTCTCTTCTCTCTCTTCTCTCTCTCTCATCTCTCTCTCTCTCTCTCTCTCTCTCTCTCTATATATATATATATATATATATATATTATATATATATATATATATATATAATAATATATATATATATAGATAAATATATAATCATTTTTATTTAAATATTATTTTTATATTATAAAAAAATAATATTTTAAAATATATATATAATATATATTATATATATATATTATATATATCTCGCCTCTCTCTCTCTCTCTACTATATATATATATATATATATATATTATATATATATTAATATATATATATATATATATATAGATATATACTATATATATATATATATAATTATATACATTTGGGATACTTTTAGTTTTTTTTTTTTTCTAACATAGTTTTAGTTATTACTGTTAGTACACGATCACGTGCTTCGTGTGTGTGTTGGGTGTGTGTGTGTGTGTGTGTGTGTGTGTGTTGTGTGTGTTGTGTGTGTGTGTGTGTGTGATTTTTAAACGTTGCAAATTTTTACATTATTTAACATATTATAAAATTTTTGTTTTTGTGTTTCTTTTAATTGACATTGGAAAACGTAAAGTTTATTTTTAGGTTTTAACTAAATATCCCAAGTTTACCATCACCTTGGGATACTTTTAATTTTTTTTTCTAACATTAGTTTTAGTTATCCTGTTAATATACGATCGCTTGTGTGTGCGGATGTGTGTGTGTGGGGATTAAGTAAACGTGAAAATTTTCAACTATTAGAGATTATGTGCGTTTGTTTGTGCGAGCGGCTGATCGAATGACAGGTCGAAGTAGATGTGGGGGTGGGCGCAGGCGCGGTTTCTATTGACTTGCTAACCGTTCGCGGCCATGCGATGCTAATCACGAAATTGTGAATATCCACCTCTCTAACTCTCAACCTAACATTTTATTCTTGTCTGAGACCCAGATGGCCAGGGATTCTTTTTCAAATAAACTTTTATTAGCTGTGAAACAATCAATGTGGAGTAAGTCCGGCTAATTACCAAAGGTCTATTACCTGTGGAACACAAACACTCTGTAAAACACGGTCTCGAGAATACTTGAATCTCTAACTCGATGTTCTGTGCTAAAAATCTTTTCTCCCTACTACAATCATTAATATTGTGTTTCTGCTACTGCTCCCCTAATGGAACAGATTTTCAAGCTTTTTTTGACTATCTTACTACTTCTCATGAGACTGTTACTTCTTCCCATCCAAATGCTGAGATCCTCTATTTATGGGATTTCAACGTACACCACACTGAGTGGTTGGGCTCCTCTCACACTGATGCAGGCGGGGAGGAGGCCAAAACATTCAGTATTCTCAACGATCTTGAACAGTTAATTAAGGAACCTACACATATTCCAGATCGTCCTAACCAATTCTTGAATACGCTTGACTTATGTTTCACCACTACTCCTTCTCGTTATAAATACACCATTTTTCCTCCTATTGGTAACTCTGACCACAATCTTGTAGCTCTTAATTATAATACTTTTTCTCCAGCAGCTCCACCAATAACCAAATAATTTCTTGCACTATGCGGGCTTAATTGGGGGACATTGCGTTGTTTTTTGGCTAACTACTCTTGGAATGAATCCTGCTTTGACTCGGGGGATGCTTCGGTCACCGCTGAAAAGGTGGGGGCCGTAATCACCGATGGAATGAGCAGGTTCATTCCATCTTCAACTAAATCTTTTTCTCCCCAAAATCCATGGTTCGATAGAGCTTGTTCTCGCGCCATTCAGGAGAGAGACATTGCGTTTCGGGCATGGAAAAACTCTCGTTCTCCTATCACTCTTACTAATTTTACATTCTGCTCGGATCGTTGCAGGGATACTAATTCGACAGGCTAAGCGCACTTTCACTAAAGGAAAGTGCGACAACCTCTTGGTTCTCCTACTGACAAAAATTTCTGGCCCCTTGCCAAAAACATCTCTAACAACTTCTGTAAATCTGCCTTTCCTTCCCTTATTCACTCTGACGGTTCTATTGGTGACTCTCCTTCTGAAAAGCCAATCTCTTTGGCCTCCTTTTTCATCTAATTCTACCCTGGACGATTTTGGCATCCCTCTTCCTATTCTCCTCTCAGGTTTCTCATGTCTTTACCTGTGATTACACATGATCGTGTGCATGGGATCCTGAGATCTATGAACGCCAGGAAGGCTAGTAGCCCGGATGGCATTCCTCCCCGTGTTTTGAGGGAGTGTGCTTCTGAGTTGGCGCCTGTCCTCGTTCAACTCTACTTTCTATGTCTTAATACTAATACTTTCCTCAGTGCTGAAAGCACGCATATGTCCAACCGATCTTGAAAAAAGGTAGCCACTCTGATCCTCTAACTATCCGCCTATAGCTCTCACTTGTATTCTATCTAAAATCTTTGAAACTCAACTTAACTCTCATTCCTGGATCATCTGAGTTCTCATTCCTTCTTTCAGATCATCAGTATGGCTTCGTAGCTCGAGGTCAACTGGTGAACATACTTCCCTATTTAAATGATTAATGTCTTCTGCCTTAGGGACCCATGGGGAGTCTTGCGTGGTGGCGCTTGGATATCCAAAGCTTTTGACCGGGTTTGGCACGCGTCACTGCTTCTCTAAGCTCCCTTCCTTTGGGTTTCCTCCTTCTTCTTGCTTACTCTTGTCTAGTTTTCTCTCCAATCGCTTCATTTCAGCACTCGTTGATGGAGCGACCTCTTCCTCTTTTCCTGTTAATTGTGGTGTTCGCAAGGTTCCGTTCATCTCCACTCTATTCCTACTTTTCATCAACGATCTCCTTCAGCTGTACTTTCCAACTCTGTTCACTTTATGCCGATGACTCAACCTCCACTCTTCTAACTCACTTCAAATCTAGCTCCCTCTTTTGCTTCTAGAGTGCCTCTCGTCTTCAGCTTTCCGATTCAATTCTTGTCGATATAGGTGGGATTACATTGTGCGTCACCGCAATCATATAAAAACTCAACTCTTTAAAAAACTCAACTTCTCCACATCTCCCTCTCAAAACACCTCCGACCTTTCCTATTTCCTTCGAACGGCTCTAACGTCTCTTCCTGTGAATACACATAAACGTTCTTGTCTTAACATAAAACAACAAATTCTTGGAAACCTTCATATTTCTATGGTTGCTAAGGTGGCCTCAAAGAAGCTGGGAGTTCTGTTCAGAGTTGCTGGGAAATTTTTTCTCTGCACAGCTACTCCAGTTATAAAAGGGCCTTATTCGCCCTTGTATGGGGTAGTTTTCACATTTGGGGGGGCTCCGGCTCCACCCTCTATTGGTTAGGGTTGAGTCTAAAGCTAAGAGGGAAACTAATAAACTGTCCCCTGCTTTCAAACTCTCTTGACCCTCTATCTTTGCGACGTGACGTTAATGTTCTATCTTTTTACTATTGGCATTGCAAAAAAAAGCGGTAGATTTTGGGGGCTTTTTTTTTTTTTTTTTCCAGGGGGGAGGGGGGGGGGAGGGGTGCCCTCTCGTATTGCAGCACAAAGGGGTTTGGAATTTCAATTACAAGGGGTGCCATGCCTCTCGCATGAATTTTGCGTGGAGTATTGAGAATCCCAGACCGTCGTTGTGGTGCCTCTTTCTTTCCAGCTACTTCTGTTCTTGTGGAACTCCTTGCCTTCTTCTGTTTTTCCAAACTATATTTAGTCTTCCCTTTAAAAGCCCACGTCTGCGCTCACCTGAGAGACTTTGCCTTAAGGCTGGAGATTGGGTGGGGTTTTCCTTGTTTTATTTTCGCCCCCCCTTGAAAAGGGGTCTGCCCGGGAGTGGTGGTTTAAATGTAAAAAAAAAAAAAAAAAAAAAAAAAAAGTTATATATAGATATATATAATTAGATATATATATATATATATATATATAATATATATATATATATATATATATATATATATATATATATATATTTATATATATAATATATATATATATGGACAAAATTACTTAAACGCGCCACACGGAACGGGAGATCGGATAATTTTTTTTATCTATATCTATATATATAATATATATATATATATATTATATATATATATATATATATACTACTAATATATATATATATTATTATATATATATACTATAATATATATATATTAATATATAATTATATATAGAGAAGAGAGAGAGAGAGAGAGAGGTAGTATAAGCCACGGTGAACTACGCCCCTGGGTCCACTACGAGCCCCTACACCGCGATTTTTATTTATTTTACATATTCTATTTGACTACTAATAAATACTGTGTCTTATGGTACGGTTCTTTGTTTTAAATCCACCAAAAGATTATTTTAACCTAACAACTGCTCATTGTTTAAGAATGCAAATAAATCTGTTAACAACACCATCATTTCTGCCGTTGTAAAATAAAAAAAACATCGTACATCCCTAAAACTTTGTTACTTTATTTTATTTTTTTATTTTATGTTAGTTTTAATTTATTTTGTACTTTTCTTAACTGAAATTTTCCCCTAATTCCAAAAATGTATTCAATTTTAGTATAGCTATCGTTGTTTTTTAATGCAGTTGCCAGATACATTTGGAGATATATATATATATACTAATATATATAGTATATATATATATATATATATATATATATATAATATATATATATATATATATATATATAATATATATATTATATAATATATATATATATTATATATATATATATCTATATATATATATAATATTATATATATATATTTATATAATTAATATATATATATATAGATATATATTATACTATATATATATATATATATATATATATTGGATTATAATATATCAAATTATAATCGGATTATTAAATTTTGGGGAAAATAATCGATATATCGGAATATCGAATTTTTTGAGAAAATTATCGAAACCAATATCATATTTTGAAACATTATATATCGATTTATCGATATTTTTTAGATATCGGGCATTTATAATATTATTATAATATATATATATATATATATATAATATTATATATTATTATATATTATAATATTATATATTATATATATATATAGATATATATATATATATATATATTATATAATATATATATATATATATATATTATAATATTTTAATTTTTTTTTACCTTATATCATAGAAAAATCTAAAAATATATTTACAACATGAATATTTATCTATCAAATTCCAAAAATTTTTAAATATTTAATATATATATATATCATAATCGATATATATCATAATATATATATATATATTATTATATATATTATATCATATATACTATATATATATATATATATATATATATATATATATATTGTAGAGAGCAAGACAACTAACTACGTAATAGAAAGGTATGTCAGTTCGTAAAAAGTTTAAAGAGATTAGATTGCTCGTAGACTTTCTCACAGAAGGAATATGGAGGTTGGCTAAAGAAGAGACTGGGACAGATTGAGCCAAAGGCGGAAGAAATTAAAGATGGGAATCGATTCAAAGAAAGAAAGAAGGAAAAGAAGTCCAGCAGAAAGCGTAAGTAGGGAGCCATTAAAGTTTATGTTATTTAGGAAAGTTTTTTTTTTGTTGTTTTGGAAAAGTTATGAATAAAAAAATTACTTGTTGTAGAA
>JABUQX010105743.1:10000-12500 GCA_015478945.1 Trachelipus rathkii | reverse complement strand
ATGTCTCTCTCCTGAATGGCTCGAGAACAAGCTCCATCGAACCATGGATTTTGGGGAGAAAAAGATTTAGTTGAAGATGGAATGAACCTGGCTCATTCCATCGGTGATTACGGCCCCCACCTTTTCAGCGGTGACCGAGGCATCCCCGGAGTCAAAGCAGGATTCATTCCAAGAGTAGTTAGCCAAAAAAACAACGCAATTTCCCCCAATTAGCCCGATTAAAGTTGTCAAACATTACGTTTAGGGGACTTGGTGGAGCTGCTGGAGAAAAAGTGTTATAATTAAGAGCCAAGATTGTGGTCAGTTACCAATAGGAGGAGAAATGTGTTATTAAAACGAGAAGGAGTAGTGGTGAAACATATGTCAATCGTCTTCAAGAACTAGGCAGTTCGATCTGGGATATGTTTAGGTTCCTTTATTAACTGTTCCAGATCGTTGAGAATACTGAATGTTTTGGCTCCTCCCCGCCTGCACCAATGTGAGAGAAGCACAACCACGCAGTGTGGTGTTACGTTGGAATCCCCTAAAATAAGGATATCTCAGCATTTGGTGGAGAAGTAACAGTTCATGAGAACAGTAGTAAGGAATAGTCAAAAAAAAAGCTTGAAAATCTGTTTCCATTTAGGGAGCAGTAGCAGAAACACAATATAATATAGTAGTAGGTTAGAAGATTTTAGCCAACAGAAATCGAATTAGGAGATTTCAAGATTCTCGAGACGTAGTTACAGGAAGTGTTTACTGTTTATATAGGGCACAGGACACCACCATTTGAGACGGAAATTATAGAAAAAGTTATAGTTAGAGATATTAAGTTTATTTGAAAAAGAATCCTTGGCCAGCTGGGTCTCAGACAATAATAAAATGTTAGGTTGAGAGTTAGAAAGGTGATATTCCACAGATTCGTGATTAGCACGCAGGCCGCGAACGTTAGCAAAGTCAATAGAAAACCCCCGCCTGCGCCCACCCCCACATCTACTTCGACCTGTCATTCGATCAGCCGCTCGCACAAACAAACGCACACAAGCTCTAATAGTTTAAAAATTTACACGTTTACTCAATCCACACACACACACACAAACACACACACACACACAAGCGATCGTGTACTAACAGTATAACTAAAACTAATGTTAGAAAAAAAAAACTAAAAGTATCCCAAGGTGATGGTAAACTTGGGATATTTAGTTAAACCTAAAAATAAAACTTTACGTTTCCAATGTCAATTAAAGGAAACACAAAACAAGAAATTTTATAATATGCTTAAATTAATGTTATTAAAGAATTTGCACGTTTACAAATCCCAGCACAACACCACACACACACACACACACACACACACACACACACACACACACCACACACACACACACACACAAGCGATCGTGTACTAACAAAAGTATAACTAAAACTAATGTTTGAAATATCTACTAAAAGCATAACAAACTTTATATATATATATACTATATATATATATATATATATTATATATTAGTATATATATTATATATATATATATATATTTATTATATATATATATATAATATAATATATATAATATATATAATATATATATTATATATATTATATATATTTATATATATATTATATTTATATATAATATATATATATATATATATATATATATATATATACTAATATATATATATATATATATATATATATATATATATATATATATATATATATAGAGAGAGAGAGAGAGAGAGAGAGAGAGAGAGAGAGAGAGAGAGAGAGAGAGAGAGAGAGAGAGAGAGAGAGAGAGAGAGAGAGAGAGAGGCTTTAATTTATAAATATGAAGCAGACGTATGTACAGAGGAAAAAGTGGTAGAAATGAAAAAAGGATCTTCACTCTTCAGGTCTTCCAACTTTCAAGTTTCCAACTCCAAGAGGTTGAAGACTGAAGTTGTGCTAGAAAGCGTTGATGTTGGATCTTGAGGAACTGGGGTGTTTTTGACTTTTTGTGACGAGTGAATAAATTAAATAAGAAAATCGCGTTTCACTAGAAAATTAAACAATAATCATAAAAATCACTTTTTTTCGTATTAAAAATGAAAAATAACTATTAAGTATTAATGAAGCTAGGAATCTTTAAAATGATTTCTTATTTAAGTACAAAATAAATATTGATTCTAACAACGAAATTAATTTAAATTGGATGGTAGACAACTGATACTTGGACGACTCTGGAAGTCTGGATCTTAAGAAAATCTATTAAATTTTAGTAAAAAATGAAATAATATTTAAGAAGTTCGAACTGGATGCCAGACGACTTATCATAAGAAAATCTGTAGTGATGTACCCCCAAATACTAACTTTTAGTAATAGCTATTATAAAATCGTTAATTTAGTTAATTACATATTTAAGCGAACGAATAGATGATTAGCCAGTAGATGATTAATTAAACCAGTCGGTACTCGGTATGTTAACTGTAAACCAACTCACAGGAGTCCTGTTCCGGTATTAGATTTCTGCAATTAT
>JABUQX010105743.1:0-5000 GCA_015478945.1 Trachelipus rathkii | reverse complement strand
ATCATTTTTATTTCATAATTAAACATTTTTTATTAAAAACATTTTCGCGAACCTAAACTGGAACTCATTACAGACCTATTATTTAACACAATATTTTTTTAAAATTTTTTTTCTTTAATACTTTTAAATTATAAATTTTTAAAATTTGTATGTAAGAAGAAAAAATCCAGAGTGTCTGATATATAAATCATTTTATTTTACTACAATTGTACTAAATTTTATTAAAAACATTAACATTACATACCTTAAAGCAGTAAATCAGTAAATCAATAGAGGTGTTACCTAACACCTAAGGGATTAGTATGCTTTTGTTTTACTGCTTTACTGCTTTAACTTTCTGCTTTACAGCTTTAAACTTTCTGCTTTACTGCTTTAACTCATATACTTACATTACCTATTTAAGCAGTTAAATCAGTAAATCAAATTAAAGGGAGGGGTTTTTGGGGTTACTAGCAACAAGGGGCTTAGTATGCTTTTGTTTTACTGCTTTACTGCTTTAACTTTCTGCTTTACTGCTTTAACTTTCTGCTTTACTGCTTTAACTTTCTGCTTTACTGCTTTAACTCATATACATTACATACCTTAAAGCAGTAAATCAGTAAATCAATAGAGGTGTTACATAGCAAAAGGGGGGATTAGTATGCTTTTGTTTTACTGCTTTACTGACTATTAACTTTTGTTTTTTTCTGATTACTGCTTTAACTTTTTGCTTTACTGCTTTAACTCACTGTTTTACTGCTTTAATCATATGTTTTACTGTTTTAACTCATATATTTATTAACATTATGTTTTTTATTTTGTTTTAATACTTTTTATTTATTTTATTATTATTTTTATTTATTTTTATTATTATTTTTATTATTTTTATTATTTTTATTATTTTATTTTTATTATTATACTTAGTGTTATTTACTTCATGCCTATTGTTATTATTATTTAGAACACAAATACACACATTATTATTTATAACACACATTCACTATGACACTTATCCACACATTCACTATGACACTAACATTTACCCATAGACACTTTACATTTACACTTATACACACGCGGTTCACACCACACACACACTTACACTTTATACACCACGCGTCACACACACAACACACTTACACTTATACACACATTCACTATGACACTTATACACACATTCACTATGACACTTACATTTAGCCATAGACACTTACATTTACAATTCACATACACACACAACACACACACACACCACACACACACACACTACACACACAGATTTACTTACACTTCACACACAGGATTACTTACACGCAGAGTTTACTTCACTCAACACAGATTTACTTACATCACACACAGATTTACTTACATTTACACTTAACACACACACACACAACAACACACAGATTTACTTACACTCAACACACAGATTTATTTACACACGCAGATTTTACTTACACATATAACGTATAATTTATTAAAACATTTTTTTGTTTAATTAAACACGTCCATTTATATTACTCATTCAAATATAACTAAAAATTATTTCAAAGTTTTTTAAAACTTCTATAATAAATCAATCATAATCTTTTGAACAAAGAAATTATTATTAACTGTATACTTTTTGTTTATTAAATTTTATACTACAAGGTTTTAAAAAACTTTTTACTAAAATTTTATTGAAATTTATTAAAAACATATATCTTACGTACCTTAAGCAATAAATCAGTAAATCAGTAAGGTCACCCCCTAGCACCCCTCTACAACCAAGCTATGCCACGTTATGTTCTATTGACTTACTGCTTTACATTCATCTTTAGCCATGTAATAAGTATAAAAAATAACAAAATAAGTTTCTCCGCTAACATAACATGTATTTTATTTAAAAATCTTTCTAAGTTCTAATTTTTAAAATAACAATTATTCACTTTATTTTAATATTATTCGCTCGATGTTAACTAAAATATTTCAAAGTTTTTTTAAAAATTCGGATTTCTTTATTGGATTATTTTTTATTATTATCTATGTACATTGACAATTCATCACGAGAAAACACAACAACCCGCACCCCTTACAGATATTTTTTTGGGGGGGGGGGGGAAAAAAAAAAAAAACCCCCCCGTCCTCTTCTGTTTTAAAAATGTGTGAATAAACTACTTTTAGCGCCTAAAAATTAGGATAATCCTTTTTGTATCCGGGCTAATAGCCAAATTCCAGGTCAAAATATATTTCAAACTGACCTTTTTCTGTAAAATGTGGTGCAATAACTACGTTAGGCCTAAAATTAGGCCTAAATTTAGGATAAGCCTTTTTGTATCCCAGGCTGATTTAAGCCTAATACCAGGTCAAAAGGTAATTCCAGTATAGACAAGAATCGAGAATCAATGTTATTATTATTTTATAAATATATTCAAACTGACACATGCTGGATCGGTAAGATCCTTTAAGCAGCTAAGAAGGAAATGTTTACCTTTCTTGTGAGTGGACGGAGTAATCCTTATCTCTATATGATCTCGTATGTGATTGGTCGAGAATTTTTTATCGCTTTTTTGGTTTTACGTATGTAAAAACATGTTTTATTCATATCCTGAAAACTTACCTGTGATTGGATAGATGTGTGTTTTATTATCTTTTAGACCAAAACTCATTTTAAAATCATACTCGTTTTAGCTGTTAAGTGGTGCACAAGTTCTCTGATTTGTATTAAAAGTGTTCTATTTCACTAAGTGTATATCATGAATCACCTTAACAAGTATACCTCAATGCAAGACATTATCCAGTGGGAAATCAAGATCCCAGGAAGTAAGGTTTCATTCTTATATAAAAGAAAACCCGATGGATTTGAATTTTTCAAGTGTGCTACCCAATCCCCCTGTTATAATACCAAGCGTATTTTCGTGAGTCCAGATGAATTACTTTGTATATGTAATCACACTGAAGAGTGGCTTACAGAATACTTTAAACCAAGCTCAGCTTTAAACTGGACCGAAACAGTTATTAGCCTGTGCGAAGAAACCAGCGATAAGCAACTTACTCTAGCATTTTATAAACATCAAAACATAATCAGTTTTGGAAGTTAGATTATGGGAAAGAAATAATGAAACAGCCGTATTTGAACCTACATCATTTGGATTCTACATTTCAGGCCTAGCGCAGATGAAATATATGTTAGAGGTACGTAAGCGAATGTTTAATACAGATGAAGAAGACATTTGTGTTATCTAATTACGTGACCGTAATTCATTACATGTTATACCAAGAATACTACGCATTTAAGAAAACCTTGATTGATGATCCTACGCACATCATCGATCGCTTCCTAAGTTCTATAGACGTACAGAAATTCATTTATCTACTTAGAAAACAATGGCAAGAAAGTATTTATGCAGGTGACCCAGAATGTAAATATACTATGATATCTGAGCGGGAACTTTTTACGTATGTGTTAACTGAATGTATTAATGAGACACGAAACTATATCATCGATAATGATATAAATGATTGGCATATTTGCAAAGATTTAGAGAATTTTTAATATAAAAAATAATATAAACATGATGTGTAAAATGTATGTGGAAGTGTTATATATTAATAATTATTCCTGTATTATATTAATGTGAAACCTTATATTATATTTAATGTGAACCTTATATATAAAATCATTGTATATATTTAATTTAGCCTTATATATTTATATATAGTAATATTATATATATATAATATAATATATATATATATATATTATATATAATATATTATATATATTATAATATATATATATATATATATATATATATATATATATAATATATATATAATAATTACTTGTAGATTAATGATTTATTAAATTTCTAATTATATAGTAAAGTTTTTATTATCCTTATTTTTACTTTCTTAAATAAATATTTACATGTTTGTTAAGAGTTTAAATAAACGAACCCCAGGTTCAGGATATGAAAAAAACATGTTTTTACATACCTTAAAACCAAAAAAGCGATAAAATAATTCTCGACCAATCACATACGAGATCATATAGAGATAAGGGATTACTCCGTCCATTCACAAGAAAGGTAAACATTTCCTTCTTACCTGCTTAAAGGATCTTACCGATCCAGCATGTTCAGTTGAAATACTTTTTTAAAATAATAATAACATTGATTCTCGATTCTCGTCTTTACTGGAATTACCTTTTGACCTGTATTAGGCTTAAATCAGCCTGGGATTACAAAAAGGCTTATCTTAAATTTAAGCCTAAATTTAGGCTAACGTAGTTATTACACCAACATTTTTACAGAAAAAAGGTTCAGTTTGAAATATATTTTGACCTGAATTAGGTCTAAATCGCCCGGGATACAAAAAGGATTATCCTTAATTTAGACCTAAAGTAGTTATTTCACCACATTTTACAGAGAGAGGTCAGTTTCGTATCTGTAAGGAGTGCGGGTTGTTGTGTTTTCTCGTGATGGATTTTCAATAATAATAGGATAATAATAATAATAATAATAATAAAGAAAATCCGAATTATTAAAAAAACTTTGAATATTTTTAGTTAACATCGAGCGAATAACATAAATGTAAGTGAATAATTATAATTGTTATTTTAAATAAGAACTTAGAAGGATTTAATTTAAATTAACATTGTTATGTTAGCAGAGAAGATACTTATTTTTGTTATTTTTATATTTTTCATGGCAAAAGATGATGTAAAGCAGTAAGTCAATAGAACATAACGCTGGCATAGCTTGGTGTAGAGGGGGTGCTAGGGGCTGACCCTTACTGATTACTGATTTATTGCTTTTAAGTACGTAAAATATATTGTTTTTAATTAAAAATTTCATAAAAATTTTTTGTAAAAAAGGTTATTTTTAAAACTTGATTACGTTTATTAAAATTTATAAACAAAAAGTATTAACAGTTAATAATAATTTCTTTGTTCAAGATAATGATTGATTTATTTTAGAAGTTTTAAGAAACTTTGAAATTATTTTAGTTATATATTGAATTGGAGATCCTCTCTCTGT
>JABUQX010105742.1:22500-23955 GCA_015478945.1 Trachelipus rathkii | reverse complement strand
AAAATAATACAAACAAACACAGAACAAACCTTCGTGTTTGTCTGTTTGTCGATTGATAGCCCTTCGGGCGTCACCATTCCTCCACTATAACCCTAATAGTAATCTCTATTTCCTTCATATCGAAAAAGTGGCCTCGGTGGTGGCTGACTTACGATTAATCAGAATGATTTAATTATTGAATTATTTTCTTTCGATTACTTAACATGCGCTGCTTTAAAACCAGAGCACGTAGAAGGACGATTTAAAGATCGATTTAGGTGTAATCGATAAATCGATTTGAATCATCAAAAATGATCTACGATCATTTAAAACCTCTAGGAACCAAAAAAGCCCCTTTTGGGGGCTCCGCCCCCCTTTTGGGTTAAAATCCTTGAGTTCAGGCTCAAAACCTCGGCAAAGTCGGTCTTCCAGGACCTTAAACTTCGGTTCTCGGCCTTGGGAACCCCATTCTTGTCACTTCAATCATGAGAAACCAAATGTTGCAAAATGTTGTTGAACATTTGCAACATTTGCAACATTCTGGTTGTGACCTTGAAGCTGTCAGTTTAATTAAGCTAATACTAGCTTATAATATATATATATATAGTATATATATATAATATTATATAATATATATATATATGTATAATATATTAATATAATATATATATAATATATCATAATATAATACTATAATATATATATATAGGTATATATATATAATATATTGCCCTAACATCAGAATGATTTTACAAAATAAAGAACATTTATGGGAAAGTAAAACAAAGTTCTCTCTAAGGATTCGAACCGACGAATGTGCGGGACGGAAAATTAATGGCCTATCGCCTTAGAACCATTTGGACACCCACGAAGACAAAAAAACTTGGAAGTACCAAAGAACTTATTGAGCGCATGAGACCAATTATAATATATACTATATATATATATATATAATACTATATATAATATATATATAATATATATATTATATATACTATATAATATAGAATAAAATATATAATATATATATATATATACAATATTATATATATATATATAATATATATATATATGGTAAGATACCGAAAAGACCACATCAGTAACTAAAAAAACTATACAGCTACACAGAAAATCCAATAGTATTTTATAATTCAGGAGGACATTTTTACCCATGAAATAAAAAAAAATAAAAGAATAAATGATTTTAAAAATTTATAATTTAAAAAATGTTAGAAAACTTGTATAATAATTACCGTTTTTTGACAATACGGAAGAAGCTCGAGTACTCGAGGGGAGCGCGCAAAGGTAGAGGAAATTGCTGGAATTTTTTCTGTTTAATAAAGATACCCACGGGAAACAACAAAGCAATGACAGAGTCAGCGTTTCTCAGCATACTCTGTCCTCGTCGCTCGACCCCTAAAAAGGAAATAAAAAAGAAAAAATAACATTTGTCTGCACAGAGCAATTAAAAACAAA
>JABUQX010105742.1:0-20000 GCA_015478945.1 Trachelipus rathkii | reverse complement strand
TAGTTTTCGCTGTTCTAATTTATAGCTATGGAATCTTTAAGTGAAAGTTTGATTTTATGTAATATTTTTTGGACAGGTGAGAAAACAAGTCCAGGAATTCGTAACAATCCAACGAATTGAGGAGAGCACTAACCACTCAACATTGACTTCTTCGCGTTTGTGACCTCGTCAAGCGTTAAATTGGAAAAAAATTTGCCTACTATCATATATCCCAGACCATTGCCCAACTCCAAACTCTCCGCAGAGGTTCCCACTCTCATTCTTCAAAGGGAAACAAACCATCTTCAGAAGAAAGCATCAAATCAGACAGACAAATGGAACTCGATGAAACTGAATGTCATATATCGTGAGGAGGAAACACATATTTCTCAACCAGAGATCATCAACGACTTGATGAAGAGATCTTGCGTCTCAACAAAGTTCAACGCCGAGTTTTGAGTGGCAGATCTCAAAGTAGTGAAATTCGCTACACGAAATGTGAAAACAAGTCGCAAGTCAGAGAAAAGCCGTCATCCAGTCTTATTCAACGTTCTTTCATCAGTCAAGACTGGCCTTGGTTTGTCACAATCTGAAAAGTTTGTTGAGGCAACTTGGAAATTGCCTATAATCCTGCTAGTGTCGCCTCTTCAGTGATAGCACCATTGTGTGGACGCGAAAAGATTTTTGCGAAACTTTTGAGAAACAATAATTTTTCGACTTTGCAAACTCGGCAGTACAAAGAGGACACGTAGCCGTTGAAACCATTGCAAACTGTTTCCAATATGACAAAAATATTGAAATATCAAGACATTTTCAAAATAGTGCCTACCTGATGGGTCTCAAGGCTGCTTTACCACGTTCCAATGTTACCTTTGTCTTCGGCAGCAAAGCCTACGCTGAACATTACAAAAGTGGGATTTTCACCAGCGGACTGAGTTCAGTTGAGAACAATTTTAATGGCCTCTGTTGTACCCGAGAAAATATTGTTCTCAGCTACATTAAAATTAGGCCTCATTAAGCAGTTCTTGACACAGCTCTAGATAAGGGAAGTCTTCAGCATTCATCAACTGCAGGCTTCTTCCCTTAAGCGCTGAGGCAAAGGAAACAAAGCCAGGAAGTTCTTCAGTGGACACATTTCAGCATGCACCATTGAGTGCAAGTAATTTTCAATAGTTTCTAGTGAAAAATCTAACATTGGAAACAGCTTTTTTGCACAAGTTTGCAACTCTTTCAGTACACCGGATTGAAAAAAGCTTCAAAAGCTACAAAACCATCAGTACAAAAGTAGGGCAAAATGGGCTGGCATATGTCCTCAAATCCGCTTAAATTGATCTTCATTTTTCCCTTATGAAAGTATTTGATGGCTCAGAGAGCATGGCGGAGCGATCTCTCAGGATATTCTGGACTTTGAACGCGCTACCAAGGATCATAATAACGAAAAACATGATTAATAGACTATATTGGGGTATAATTCCGTGAAAGAAAATTACCGTCATTACGGGTAAATCTAGCTAAACCAAAAATGTGAATGCATTGCCACACACATTTTTTCCCGACCGTAGTCGCTGTAAAAATAAAAAAATATTGTGTGAACATTATATGGCCAATAAAAATTTAAAATATTGAAGTGTCTGGAACTTATAAAAATTTGTTATTTGAAATGGGTTCCATAACTTCATATAGGATCATTGCATAGAATTTTTTTTGTTTTTTTTTTCAGAAAAAAACAAAACATCTCATGAAAGTTTTCATAAAATTCTATTACTATCGGCATAATTTGGTAATTACGTGTTGTTAGAAAATGTTATAAAGAGAATTGTAGATTATTATTTCAAAAACTGCCTTAATTAAAAGTAACTGACAAAGATTGCATTCAAGTAACAACACAATTCAAGTAACAACACATAAAAGGTTTTTCAAAACTTAAAAAAGATTTTAAAAATACTTAAATCTTGTCATGTTATTTCCATGAATATCGATGTTACTATTATTCGTATTTTTTAATTAATGGAGAGTTCTAATTAAAAAATAAAAGGCCTTAATTTACCAGAATTCATCGTTCTCCTTAAAAACCTAATGTAGAAAAATATAATAATATATATATATATATATATCATATATAACTATATATACTATAGTATATATTATTATATAATATATAAATATACTATATTATATAATATATATATATTATATATATATATATATATATATATATATATATATTATAATATATATATATATAATAATATATAAGTAGCCTATATATAAAATTATATACATTTTAAAATATATATATATATATATATATATATAAATATATATATATATATATATATTTATAATAGAATAAATATATAATATTTATATAATATATAATATTATATATATAATTATATATAATATATATAGTAGTTACAGTACAGTTTGGTATCCGCTCCGGGTATCCTACAGCTTTTTCTCAAAAAGTATAAGAGTTATAGGTCTGAAACTGGAATATAATCTATATAGGGGATAAGCTCGAATCCGTGTAATTCAGTCTGTAGGATGATATAGAGGGTCACCCCCCGAGAGCGTAGCGCTACCCCGCATTTATTACCCTTTGGCTTTCAAAATCCTGAGATTGAGTTAAGCCAACGCTAATCATCGGCCAGGTGTTCAATGCGTGAGAGAGAAGAGCGCAGCGCTTGCGCGCGCTTGTCGTGCGCCACATACAACCCAATGTTATATATATTATTCATTAACGTCGAAGATTCGATTTTCCGAAGAAATCGAATCTGTCAGTCGAAAAAACGATCCCTGTAAGCGATCGTTTTTTTTTTTACTCGGACTCCAACTCAACTCCGACTCCGGCTCGGGCTCCGACTACCGCTCGGCTCGTTTGGTTCAGATCGCTCCGGGCTCGAAGAAGTGATCCCCGAAGGGGATCACTTATGAGTTGTTTTTTAAACCCTTTTGCGTCTGCGTCCGCGACTCCGAGTCCGCACTGCACTGTCTCCACCGCCGCACCGCACCGCACCGCGCCTCTTGGCTCCGACATATATCTATATAAGTTAGAGTTAACGTATCGTGATAAAATTTGGAGTGATGTTAGATGGGGAGGTAACCTCGATGTATACGACAATTACGTCCCAAAGGGTCCCCGAGGGGGGCCCCACCCTTCAAAACATTTAAAAATATTGAGTAGAGTTGAATATTTGCGTGAGAGGCATTTCATAGGGTTGAGTTCAGAAAGACCTCGGTATAGAGAATCGATGAGGTCGGCTCCGGCACCGGTGCTGGAGCCACTGCGGTGCGAGTAATAAAAGTTGGATAAACAACAATACAGTGTTGTCTATATATGGATGAGTCTGTAGATGTCGAAAATAATGGTTTCAGAAACATCAAGAAAAAAATAAATCAATAAATAATAATAAATAAATAAATTCTTATTCTTTTTGTATTTAATAACTGACAAAGTTTACGTTTTTACTATCAACCCTAAAACAGTAACGACTAAAATCAAGCACCCAACACTGACATATCTGTCCATCTTTATCCATTGACTCTATGAACATTGAATCTATTGATCTACTTGATCTATTGATTAAGGTCAATTTTTTACTAAAATTGTCCATAGTTTTACATACCTAAGCATGTAAATCACTAACTCAACCATCCCTACCACCCTCCTGTCCCCATGCATGATCTATTTGATCTTAATTGAATCTATTTCATCTATTATCGATGATAGGCTTCAATTTTTACCTAAATTGTCATGTTTACATACCCTAAAGCAGTAAATCACTAAATCAAGCCACCCAACCTGCCATCCTGTCCAATCATGATCTTTGATGTAGATTATCTATTGATCTATGATTAAGGTCAAAATTTTAACTAAATTGTCATAGTTTATATCCTAAGCAGTAAAATCACTAAATCAAACCACATCCCAGCCCCCCTCCTGTCCCATCATGATCTATTGATCTATTGATCTATTGATCTATTGATCTATTGATTAAGTCAATTTTTTTTACTAAAATTGTCAGTTTTACATACCCTAAGCCGTAAATCACTAAATCAAGCCACCCAACCTGCATATCTGTCATAGCCTTTTGATCTATTGATCTATTGATCTAAATCATATTTTTGATCATTTGATTAAGGTCAAATTTTTACTAAAATGTTCATGTTTTACATACCCAAGCAGTAATCATAAATAAGCCATCCTACCTACCCTTCTGTCCCATCATCAGTCCATGATCTATTGATCTATGATTATTGATCTATGATCTATATATTCAAGTCAAACTTAAAAAACTTGTACGTTTACATACCCTAAATCGTAAATCACTAATCAGCCACCAACACTGGCATATCTGTCCATCATGATATTTGATCCTATTGATCTATTTATCTATAGATTCATGAACATTGATCTATTGATCTATTGAATTAAGGACAATTTTTTACTAAATTCATGTTTTATACACACGTAAAGCAGTAAATCACTATCAAAACATCAACCATCATCCGCACCTCTGACACGCAACTATGATCTAATTGATCTATGAAAGGTAATATTTTTTACTAAATTGTAACGTTTTACATACCTAAGCAGTAAATCACTAAATCAAGTACACATCCATTGATACCTTCCGTCAGCCTCTTCATCCTTGAATCTATTGATCTATGACTATGATTCAAGTCACATTTTGAGTTCATTTTGGATAAACATACATAAATCAAGTTCTTTATACAAAGATAATCCAATATATGTCAAAGTAACAAAGTTTCACATAATAAACAATAGCATCATCTAACTAAGAAAGTAATCCCAAAGACAAACAAACACATCTTAAAGCAGAATAAACTGTTACATTAACAAAAGTTCCGCACTTAACAAAGTAACTAGCATGTATGCAAAACGTAACCTAAACCTACTTTTTCAACATACTCTAACATATTAACGTTAATCTACACTAACACAGTAAATTTAACTAAATTTCTCACAACATTGTTAATTATCATACAGACCAGCGAAGGTATGCTAACGTAACAAAGATTCCACATTAATAAAGCTAACATTGCATATCAACTGAATAAGAAAGTAATGCACAAGACAATACTATCACAACTAAGCCAGGAATAAACAGTCACATTACCAAAGTCGCATACTTAACACCAGAAAGCAGCTAAATGTATCCGAAAACGAACTATTCTTACTTTTCAAGGCAATAACATTAACATTATAACGTTAATCTTACAATAACACAGTAAACATTTAACTAAAATTTCTCACAGCATTGGTTAATTAATACTGACCAATGAAAATACTCTAACATTAACAATGTCTTCACATTAATAAGATAACATAGCATCATATGAACTCAGGAAAAAATGTACAACGACAAACCAAACACATCTACGCCCTAATAAAAAAACGTGTTAACATTAGACAAAGTCCAACTTAAATATCACTTAAAGTAAACTAACTTTACACAAATACGTAAACCTATTCATACGTTTTCAAGCATTATCATCTAGCATATAACGTTAATTCTTACATTTGACACAGTAACATTTATTGTTTTTCAAAAAATGTGTCATAACCAAACCTCCATCATAATAACTAACGAGTAAATACGAATAAAGAAGTTTTTAGACTTATCTCTTTTTTAGACTCCGCCTCCTTTCAGAAACTACCAACTCTAAACATGAAAATGATTTTACGCTTAACTATTTGCATAAAAGTGACAATACTTAATTATATATTGACCCTCTAGACAGGAATACAAGCAATGTTAGCAGTATCCATCCGGTTGATGATAAAGTTTTATTGACACAACGTTGGGCAATAACGAAGTCTCGTTGAAGATATCAACAACACACTGGAGATCGCGAGATGCATCGTACCAGTACAGTGAAAAAAATGTCCTACTGAAGGAAAATCGTATGCATAAACAACCCTTATGGAATTACGATTCTATTCTCTCATCCCAATCAAAAGAAAGTAAAAACAAGAATACCAAATGCCCGAACGAACCTATCAGATTCAAAAGGTTATAGATTCTCCGTCTGACAACACAAACACAACAACAACATAGTACAAAGATAAGTTCTTGAATACTAACAATGAATATATGCTAACGAACATTGTTTTCACATTTAATAAAGCTAAAATATCATTACAGAGGCTAGGAAAAATAATAGTACACGACGAATCTAAACAAACTTAAGCAACGAATAAACTAGTTAACATTAACAAAGTTCCACACTTAACACCTGTAAAGTAAACTACATTCAGCATACAAAATGAGCCTTATTCATACTTTTTACCAAAATATTCCAACATATTAACGTTAATTTACATTAACACATAATATATAGTAAAAGAATTTATCATAACTCTGCTTAATTATCATACAGTAGCAGTGAAAGGTATGCTAACGTATACAAAGTTTTCCACATTAATAAGCTAACATAACATAACCTAAACTAAGAATATATATGTACATGGACAACCAACACACCATAAAGACACGAATTAAACAACTAACATAACAAAACTTTCACACTTAACACAGTAAAGTACATAACACGTCGTCCAAACGTAGTCTATTCACACTTTTTCAAGCATATCCCTAACATATCAATAATAT
Source organism: Trachelipus rathkii (assembly GCA_015478945.1). NCBI lineage: Eukaryota > Metazoa > Arthropoda > Malacostraca > Isopoda > Trachelipodidae > Trachelipus > Trachelipus rathkii. The sequence continues at coordinate 13,380 of JABUQX010105742.1, read as the reverse complement.
AAAAGATTATGTAATATTTAAACAAAAAGTTTAGCATAAAAAACTGGCTAATCACCCTTTTTCTGAACTTTTTATTTTCTAAATATCAAAATGATTTCTATTAATTAGTGACATTTAAAAAAAAAAAATTCATTTCATAAAATATATAAATATAATAATCCCCAACGAATAATTCCAAACATAGCAAAGTTTTAACCAAACATAACAAAAAATAACAAAATTCTATCCTTAACATAAACATAAAAATAAAGTCCTTGAGTAAAATATCACAGTAAAACGTAATAATCTACTGTTTTCTAAAGCAGTAAATCAGTAATCAGCAAATCAAACAACCCATCCCTGCAGTCCCCTACCCATCCCACCGCCTGTGATATATTCAGCCATTGATCTCAGCTTTTTTCTGTACATTTTTAACAAACATAACAAAAATATGTTCTTTATTTACTAACCTACGAATATATGCTTATCAACAAAGTTTTAAACATCAAACCAAAGCAACAATCATAATCGCTTAACTAGGATAGAATGGTACAAATGGCAACCTACATACTAGCGTATGAATAATCAGCTAACATCGAAAAAAATTCCCTACTGATCAAGCGTTAAACTAGCTACAAATCATATCAACATTCGACATTTCTCACTTTTCGAGGGCATATAGCAGCGGTAAAGCCGTATTATTAACAAAATCCCTAAAAAAGTGAACAATCTATCAAAGATGCCACCTTGAACCATGAATTGATACTATCTTCATCAAAGTCCACTCGTTTGAGATAACATCATTTGAACCTTGAATAAACGTAGACATTAGCAAAGTCTAGGGCAAACCTAACATTATTCAAACAAAAACTTAACCTAGGTTCACGTTTCTAACAATCATCGATCAGTTAAACATAATAATCTATACAAAAACTCATCAGTTCTCTAACCAAAATCAGTGTTATTTCCACATTGTCATAGTAAGATTTAACAAAACGTACTTAACTTACGAATAAACAGTTTACATTAACCAGGGTATCTAAAGCAGCACTTACTTCAAGAGTAACTCAGGGGATGACGCCCATAAAAGTGTGAATCCTGCGAGGGGGATCACCCGAAGGGGTAAGCGGGCTTTGGCTCAGCCCTTTCAATGGCGCATCCCCTGGGTTTTTCTCTCGAGAAGGTAATGTGTTGCTTTAAATACTCTTGGTTAATGAAAACTGTTTTTTCGTAAGTTAAGTACGTATATGTTAAATATTACTATGCAAATGTAAAATTAACTGATTTGTTAGAGAAACGATGAGTTTTTGTAAGATATTACTGTGTTAACTGAACGCATGATTGTTAGAAACTGAACCTAGGTTGGCTAAGTGTTTATGTTGAATATAGTTAGGCTTTGCCCTAGACTTTTGCTAATGTCTTACGTTTATTCACAGGTCAAATAAGTTTATATCAAAACGAGTAGTGGCCACTTTGAATGAGATAGATCAATCATAGTTTCATATATTGCATCTTTGATAGATGGTTCATTTTTAGGGATTGTTAGATCATACGGCTTACCTGCTTAATATGCTCGAAAAAGTCGAGAACATATGTCGGTTTATTAGACTGTTGCTAGTTACCTGTATCAGTAGGAATTTTCAGGGAGTAGCTGATTATTCATCGCATAGTATGTTAGGTTGCATTTTACATTATATTCTAATGTAGCGTTATGATTGTTTAGCTTTGTTGATGCTAAAACTTTGTTGGTAAAGCATATATTCGTAGGTCTGTATATATAAAGAACATAATTTTATGTTATGTTTGTCCAAATGATACATGAAATATGACTTGAATCAATGCTCAATAGACACATGCGGGTGAAAGGGATTAGGGGGACTGCAGGATGGCGTGTTGTGATTTACTGATTACTGACTTTACTCCATTAAAATAAGTAAATTATTACGTTTTACTGTGATATTTTTACTCAAGAACTTATTTTTATGTTATTTAGGTAAATTTGTATTTTTTGTTAATGTCGATTAAACTTTGTTATGTTGCGAATATTTCGCTGGCGGATTATGATATTAGACGGTATGATGAATTTTTTTTTGTTAAATGTCACGAAGTTTGATATAAAACATTTGTTACTCAGCTATATTCTTTTCAGTATGATGATTAGACAAGTTTATGCTAAACTTTTGTTAATATTACGATGTTAATGTTAAAATTACATCATATTCAGAGAATATGCTTGAAAAATGTGTTGAATAGTACGTTTGGACCGAAGTGTTATGTACTTACTGTTTCGATTTAATGTTTTGAAGTTTGTTAATGTTAGTTGGGTTTATTCGTGCTCTATGGTGTTGGGTTTGTGCAATGCATTACTATTCTTGAGCTTCAGGTTATGTTATGTTAGCCTTTATTAATGTGGAAACTTTGTTATGGGTAGCATACTTTCACTGCTCTATATGATAATTAAACAGCTGGTTATTATAAAATTCTTACTAATTTACTGTGTTAATGTAAAATTAACGTTAAATATGTTGGAGATATGTTTGGTAAAAGTATGAATAGTTTACGTTTTAGCAATGTCATTACTTTACAGTGTTAAGTGTGGAGACTTTTGGTAATGTTAACAGTTTTAGCGGTTGCTGAATTTGTGTTAGATCTCGTTGTACATTATTTCTTAGTTCAGGTAATGCATGTTAGCTTTGATAATTGTGAAAACAATGTTACGTTAGCTAATATTCGTTGGTCAAAAATCTATTATGTACTATGTTTTTTGTTGTTGTTGTTGTCTCGTTGTGGCGAACGAGAAATATATACCCTTGTGACTGATAATGGTTACGCGTTCGGGCATATATTCATGTTACCTTTCTTTGATTGGATGAAGAAAGAATCTCATTACCTGTAAAGGGTTGTTTATGCATACGATTTTCTTCAGTAGGACATTTTTTTTCACTGTACTGGTACGATGACATCGCCCGCATCTCCACGCTTGTTGTTTATATCTTCACGAGGAGCTTCGTAATACCCAGTGTGTAAATAAAATTTTATCGTCAACCGGTCATGGATACTGCCTACTATTGCTTGTATCCTGCTAGCAGTCAAATATAAATAAAGTATTTGCAATCACTTTATGCAAATTTAGTTAAAGCGTTAAACATTTTTTCATGTTTAGAGTTGGTATTGGGCTGAGGCCAGTCTAAAAGAGATAAGTCTAAAAAATTTACTTTATTCGTATTTACTTGTTAGGTATTATGATTAGTTAACCAATGTTATGAAACATTTTTTATTATAATGTTACTTTGTGATAATAAGTAATTTTATATGTTAGAGATGTGCTTGGAAAAAAGGATGAATAGTTACGTTTGGTATGTAAAGTAGTTACTTTACTGATATTAATGTGGAACTTTTAATGTTAAAAGTTTATTAGGGCGTAAGATGTTTAGTTTGTCTTTGTACATTATTTTCTAGTTCATATGATCTATTGTTAGCTTTTTAATGTTGAAGACATGTTTAGTAGAGTATATTCGTTTCAGTAAAATAACCAATAGTTGTGAGATTTTAGTAAGCATGTCTACTGTGTAGTGTAAGGATTAACGTTAATATGTTAGAGTTTATGCTTGAACAAAGTAAGACATAAGTACGTTTTGATTACAATGTTAGCTGCTTTTTTACTGGATTGTTGAAGTATGGAACTTTGTTAATGATAGAAGTTTATTCCATGTGTAAGTTGTGATAGTTTGTCTTTGTGCATTATTTCTTAAGTTCAGTTTGATGCTATGTTAGCTTTAATTAATGTGGAAACTTTGTTACGTAGCATATATTCGTTGGTCTGTATGATTACAACAATGTTGTGAGAAAATTTAGTTAAATGTTACTTTGTTAGTGTAAGATTAACGTTAAATGATGAGTTCTGTGTTTGAAAAAGTAGATAAAGGTTTACTTTTTGCATAACCATGAAGCTGCCTTTACTGGTGTTAAGTATGGTAACTTGTTAAGGTTAAAGTTTAATTCTGCTAAGTTCTTGGTGAGGAAAGTTTGAAAGTTATTGTATTTTCATTAGTTTAGTGATTTGAGTGTTTAAATTATAATGTGTAAAACTTGCTTACGTTGACATATATTGATTGATCTTTTTTTATAAAGAACTTGAATTTATGTTTTATGTTTATCCAAAAATGATTACTCCAAAATGTGACTTGAATTCAATAAACAATAGATCAAATAGAGTCAAAGGATGGAAACTAGGAAGGTTAGATGGATGGTTTTAGATTTATGATTTACGCTTTTACGGTATGGTAAAACGTTACAATTTTAGTAAAAAAAGATGACCTAAATCAATTAGATCAATAGATCTAAGAACTGTTCAGCAGGGTGCCGGATATGGTTGGATGTGTGTTGACTTAGTGATTTACTGCTTTAGGTATGTAAAAAATTGACAATTTTAGTAAAAATTGACCTTTAATCAATAGATCAATAGACAATAGATCAAAAAATGAATCAATAATCAATAGATCAATAGACAATAGATCAATAGATCAAAGGTAGCTGGATGGTGCTTTGATTTAGTGATTTACTGCATTAGGGTATGTAAACGTTACAATTTTAGTAAAAATTGACCTTAATCAATAGACAATAGATCAATAGATCAATAGATCAATAGATCAATGATAGGGTGGGAAGGGTAGGGTGGTTAGGATGGCTTGATTTAGGTGAGTTACTGCTTATAGGCTATGTAAAAACAGGACAATTTTAGTAAAAAAATTGACCTAATCAATTATCAAAAATAGATCAATAGATCAATAGAGCAATAGATCAAAGAGACAACAGATGGACGATATGAGCTGGTGGCTTGATTTGTTTGATACTGCTTTAGGTATGTAAAAACATGCAATTAGTTAAAAAAATTCGACCTTAATCAAGGCAATAGATCAATAGATCAATAGTATCATAGATCAATAGATCATGAGGAACAGGAGGCGTAGGATAGGATGGCATTGATTTGATGTGATTAACTGCTTTATAGGGTATGTAAACATGAATTTTAAGTAAAAATTTGACCTAATCAATAGATCATTGAATCAATAGATAATTAGATCAATAGATCAAAGGATCACAGATGGACAGATATGCAGGTTGGGTGGCTTGATTAGAAGTTTACTCGCTTACTAGTATGTAAAACATGACAATTTTAGTTAAAAAAAATTTGACCTTAGATCATTAGATCAATAGATCAATAGATGATCAAAGAATCAAGTAGCATTCAATGTACACAGTGGACGATGATAGCAGGCTTTGTGTGATTTTATTTAGTGATTACTTTTTTTTAGGTGGTAACTGTTAAAAACGTTAAATTTGTAAGTTATAAAAAAAAAGAATAAGAATTTTACTTTAATTTATTCTATTTATTTATTGATTTATTTTTAGTCTTCGATTTTTCAAACATTTAATTTTCGAAAAAATAGTTGTTGCCTAATAACATATATAAGCACACTGGTATTGTTGTATTATACAACTTTATTAATTCGCACCCCGCAGTGGCTCAGCACCGGAGCGCGGAGCGACTTCATCAGATTCCATTATACCAAGTCTTTCTAGAAATTCAACTCATGAATCCTCTCACCAAATTCAACCTTCTACAGTCAATATTTAATGTTGAAGCGGGTGGTGGCCCCCTATCGATGGACCCTTGGGACGTTAATGTCTAATACACGAGGTTACCTCCTCATCTAACACACTCCAAATTTTATCACGATACGTAACTCTAACTAATAGATATAGTCGAGCCGAGGCCTGCCTGGTTGCAGTTGTGTCGGACCGGTGCGGACAGTTGCCAGTGCGACTCGGAGTCGGCGGACGCAGGCGCAGAAAGGGATTTAAAAAAAACAACTCAGAGTGATCCCCTTCAGGGATCATTCTTCGAGCCGGATCGAGAGTCTGACCAAACCGTAGCGGAAGCGGACAGCCGAGCCTGAGTCGGAGTGATCGGAATTCGACGTGCTAAAAAAAACGATCCCTACAGTATCATTTTCGACTCAGATATCGATTTCCGAGGAAATCGAATCTTCGACGTAATCAATAATAATAATAAACATTGGCGTGTATGTGCACGCACGCGCGCGCGCAAGCCGCGCTCTCTCTCTCCAAGCATGAACCTGGTCGAATGAATTAAGCCGATTAGCTTATCACTCATCATCGGAATTGAAGCCAAAAAGGGTATAAATGCGGCCGTAGCTGCTACGCTTCAGGGGTGCCCCTCTATAATACATCCTACAGACCTGAAAATTACACGGATTCGAGCTTAACCCATATATAGATAATATTCCAGTTTCAGAACTATAACTCTTATACTTTTTGAGAACAAGTTTAGGAATATACTGTACCTTAATAATATATAATTTATATTTATAAATATATAATATTATATATATATATATATATAATATAATAATATATATAATATATATAATAATAAATATTATATAGTTATACTATATATATACCATATAATATATATTACTTTATATATAATATATATAATGTATAAAACTAACATATAATATAAGAATATAATGTGGTGCTCCATTGCCAGATTGAAATTTTTTTTAAAGAAAATCTCGCTGCAAAAGTTGTTCGATTTAAAATGATTTTTTTTTTATCTCCAAAGCATTTTTTGTCTTCATAAACAAAAAGCATTCTTAAAAGGGAATTTTCCAATTATTTTATTACATTTAAGCCATTAAGTCACGGATTTAATGCTCGTTTCTGCCTTCAGCGATTAACCATTATGGAATATACTTTTTAAAACTCTCATTCATCCACTTTGATTCTTAATCCTCTTGTTATAGCAAAGAAATCCCCTTGATCTATTTCTTATTTTGCCAGTAGCTGATTATTTTTTCTTATTTTTCATCAGCGGAAATATTTTTCATAGTCTATTGTTCAAGAGTGTTGTTTGTTGTTCCTTTAACGTATTGGAAATCAATGGGTTTTGTGGGGAAATATTTTTATGATTTTTAAGTGGCACAACAAGGCCTCTTATCCAGTCATATATGCTGCCTCTGACTTGGGTGATGATCAGAAGGAGAACATTAGAAAATTTTTAAATTCGGAAGTTTTTTAAATTTTAATCAAAATCTTTTTTAGATTCGTTTTATCCCTCGAACGTTCTTTTCAACGGATTCCAAAGCAGAAGAGATTTTATTCCTCTGTGAACTAAATGCTTATCTGTAAACACATTTTAAACGGTTGAGTCCATGTACTCTCTAACCTCGTCAAAAGTTTTACCCGGATATGGAAATACTCCAGTCCAAGAAACAAACAGACAAACACCAGCCATGAAAAGGTCTGCTTAGCGAGTGTCATAAAAGAGTTATTAATTATTTTATGTTTTCTTAAAGAGATTTGTATAGGAATTGTTTGGGTAAAATGATAAGACTAATTCTGGAGGTTAATAAGAATAAGAACCTTATGGAATTGCAATTACTTTGCATTAAACGTTTGTAGCTCTTTCAAAGCCACTCAATTTAAAAGTTGTGCTTTAAAAACGATTTGCAATTAAAACAATTTTCTCTCTTCTATCTACAAAAGTATTGTGCAAAATAAAATTATGCAACGTAATATCACGATGTGAAATTGTCTTTTCGTGTAAAAATTCGAGGACACTCTGAACAATCACGAACAATTTAAAAAATATAAATGGGCTTATTTCGTATAAAGATAAAGGTCTATTTTAAAGCAAAAAATCGGCTAACGTTGGCAATATTTCTATTTTTAGGTCCTTATAATGCTTAAAAGATAGGACAAGTGGAGCCTCAAACACAACGTTGAGTGTTTTTCCTCTGCTCTGTGCACGCAAAGCCCCCTCCTCATATATTAATAAGGCTAGATGTGTTTTTATCCTTTCTTCTTCATGCTTTAATTCGAGAAACGGAGTAAATAGTCGACTGTCTCCTTAGCAATGAAATTCATATCAAGCATTTGTAGATTTGTACTCCTTTTCGCTTCTCTTTAAGAAGAAGAGTAGTAAGATTTAATGTAATTAGTTTGGAGTATTTTAAGACTTTTTACATTTTTCTTCTTATATTTTCTGGCTTCATCGTAATAAAGCTCTTTGTGTCTCGTTTGAAACTATATCTTAATTTTCCTGTCGTGAAGATGAAGATTTTTAGTTTGTGTAAGATTTAGTGAGACTGTTCTGTGTATATAGTTTAATTATGCTGAAAAGGATTCCTGTTGGTAAGTATTTATAGATTTTCCTTAATAATTTAATCCATGTCTGGGCCTAGAAAAAATTAAAACTTTTAATTGTTTAAAAATATATTATAGTACAACATTTTCTCGAGGAAGATATTAATTAATGTTATATATATATATATATATATATATATATATAGATAAATATGTTATATATATATATATATATATATATATATATATATATATATAGTAAAGTATATATATATATATATATATATATATATATATATATATATATATATATATATATATATATATATATATATATATATATATGTATATATGTATCTATATATATATATATATATATATATATATATATATATATATATATATATATATATATATATATATATATATATATATATATATATATATATATATATATATATATATATATATATATTTATATATATATATCTATATATATATATATATATATATATATATATATATATAATTTAGAAAAGTAGCATCACGGAAGAATATAAATTATCATAAGATTTTTTCATTTCAATTAAATTTAAAATTTGTAAAGAAATTCATATTTAATTCGAAATGTTTGGATAAGTTCGTGTTATTTTATTCACTACAAGTTCTTTATTTATTTTTTTTATAACTATTTTAGAGCTTTATTATTATTTTTAATTGTTTCGCAAACTTGGTGACCGGCCATTTTATCTCCTATATTTTTGAAAGGTAATTTAATTAAAAGCTCATCTTTTCCATTTATAATTTTACAAGTTATCTTTCATTTATGAAAAAAAGTTTTCATATTTTAATTTTAATTATAAAGAGTAATTAACAATGAATCTATTCAAACTTTAAACATTTAAGCTTTTGACTTTGAATGTTTTATCTAGCTTACATTGCAGTATATAAATGGCAAGGTCTTCTAATATAAATTAAATTTGCCTCATTAACGAAGTTAATACAAACCCACTTGAGGTGTAATAGAAAACGATAATGATAAATTGATCTAATTGCAAAGAAATTTTTTTTCAAATTTCTAATCAAATATTTATTTATTTACTACTATTTTTATTTTTGTTCACGGTGGGCCACGTTGAGGAAAGTTAGAATTAAATTAGAAATATTTAAGATATTGTTATGAAAAGTGTGGATTCGTGAAATGAAATTTTTTTTAAAATTTTAAAAATTTTAAAATTTGTTTTTCTATCAATTTTTAAATGTTTTTTTGAAGTCAAAATTTAAAAACAAAATCTTCAAAACACAAATTAAATATTGAAAAACGCTAAAAAAATGGATGTATCCAAAATAATTATTTGTTTAGCCATAAACCATTTACATTAGGAGGCTAAACATTTTTATTTCCTTTTAAAGTTTAAAATATTTTCATGAAAGATTTTCAATTTCCCTTTACATAAAAATTGAATTTGCATTTACAATGATTCCAAGTTCGCATTAAAATAATTTTTATTTTCTGTAGGTTATAACGAATTGTTCAAAATCTTAATCAAGAGTTTAAGTCATACTTGAAGTCTGTCAACTCTTGAAGCAATTCAAGAAATTTATATGAAGGTTTTATTGAAAAGCATTACAACATTGATTGAACTGAAATAATAAAAACGCATGGAAATAACCACTAAAGACATCTCAAAATTTACTACGAAAACATAATGATAATATAATAAAAGACAAACAAAATTGACAATATATATAGGTATATATACTGTATATATACAATATATATATATATATATATATATATATATATATATATATATATATATATATATATATATATATATATATATATAGTATATATATATATATATATATATATATATATATATATATATATATATATATATATATATTATGTTAGTTATTATTTATATATATATATATATATATATATATATATATATATATATATATATATATATATATATATAATTTTTATATATAAATATATATATATATATATATATATATATATATATATATATATATATATATATATATATATATATATATATATATATATTTATATATATATATATTTATATATATTGAACATGTATAGCATATATATTATTATTATATATACATATATATATATATATATATATTACATATTATATATATATTATATATATATATTATTATATTATTATTTATTATTATTATTATATATATATATATTATTATTATATATATATATATATATATATATATATATATATATATATATATATATATATATATTATATTATTATATATATATATATATATATATTATATATATATATATATATATATATATATATATATATATTATAATTATTATTATTATTAAACATATATATATATATAGATTATATATATAGATGCATTATTTAATATATTGTTGTTACCGATGTGCATATATATATATATATATATATATATATATATATATTATTACATATATATATATATACATATTATATTAACTGACCGTCCGACGAGTGTGGACTTAGTGGAAACCAGAGGGGAGGCGAAATACAGAGGGACCAGAAGAGAGAGATTGGAAAGAAGAAGGATAGTCAGAGGCGATTTATTGAAGAGATGAAGTCGAATCTGGGATTCTACTGATGATTTGATTGGAATATTTTAAGAGAAGAGAGAAAGAAAGAAAGGAAGAAGAAGAAAGTTCATGGTGGCAAGAAATTTCAAGGAAAGAGAAAATTGTTATGATTTTGGATTTTAAAAAAATGTAAAATTTTAAACACATAAATTTATTTCATTTGTAATATGGGTTCGAGGAGCAACAAAATGTTTGAAATCATTTCTTTTGGCTATTTTGGATAATTAATTATTAAATATAAAAATAAAATTATAAAGAATAAATTTAAAATACTAAATTGAAGAAGGTGGAGCTGCGTTTCCCAAGTCTATCGTCGAGTCATATGAAGTAAATTTTCCAAATTCTCTTCCACTGGTAGCAAGGGGCTGGAAACCCCTTCTATCACATTTATCTTTCCGCGAATGGTGGTGATATATCGTTTAACATACTAATAGTAATAACAGTGATTTTGGTGATAATGATAAATAATAATAATGTTAATGATAATTTTTAATATGGTGAATAGTGGTAAATAATATTAATATATAGTGAAATATATATAACAAACATACTAATAGTAATAACAGTGATTGTGGTGATAATGATAATAATAATACAGTGTAATGTTAATCTAAATTTTTAATATAGTGAATAGTGGTAAATAATATTAATATATAGTGAAATATTGTGTAGGCATATCAATATTATTATTAAAACATAGTACAGTGCATCATAATAATAATATTAATATTAAATATAGTAATTACTGGTGATTAATAGTGAAATATAGTGTTTAGTAATTTAATAATAATATTAATGATGATAATAATAGTATGTAATATTAATATATTTATATATATTTTTTTTATTTTTTTATGTATTTGATATTTATTTATATAAAAGCGCCCGATAGCTCTGTGTTAGAGCACTCGCCAAACCGAGCGAGGGTCCCAGGTTCGTGGCTGGTCGGGTGGGAGAGTGTGAGCTATTCTCTCCTTGGGCTTGGCTCCGTCCTGCTCGGACGTTAAATAAGTACACCTCCTCCTTGATTAGGGCTGTCGTGAGTGATGGTGTTGTTTATTTTTGTAAAAAAAAAAAATATATATATATATATATATATATATATATATATATATATATATATATATATATATATATATATATATATATAAATATAGATACTATATATATATATATATATATATATATATATATATACATATATATATATATATATATATATATATGTATATATATATATATATATATATATATATATATATATATATATATGTGTTTATATATATATATATATATATATATATATATATATATATATATACAGATCTACTCTCGGTCTGTACCCATTTCAAGGATGGAGAAGAAAATAAAATATCTCAAGTGAACACAGACGTGGGATTTAATTAAAGAGAGGAATATGAAATACAGTTAAAAAACAGAAAATGTCAAAGAGTTCCACAGAACAGAAGTGGCTGGAATGAAGGAGTCACCACAAGGAACAAGTCTGGGGTTTAAAATGCTCACACAAAATTCATGCGAGAGCAAGGAATCCCTTTTGCTGCGTGGGCTACGCAATGGAAGTGGAATGCGATTGGCCAACTCCTCCGATCATTTGCCGTTGTAATTCCTATAAAAAAGAGAGAGCGTGCCCACGTTACGTGGCAGAGATAAAGGGTTAAAAGAGTTTCAAAGTAGGGGACAGTTTATTAGTCTCTTAGCTTTAGACTCAACTCTGTCCAAAAGAAAGGTGTGGCCGGAGAACCCCTCTCCCCCGGATGTGAAAAGAGTACTTAAAACAACTTATCTAAATGGAGTAGCTATGCAGAGGACATAAATTCCCGCAACTTTAAAAGAACTCCCAGCTTGTTTGAGGCCACCTTAGCAACCGTTGTGATATGAGGTTTCCAAGACAATTTTTGTTTATGTTCAGACCAAGAATGTCTATGTTTTCAACAGGTGAGACGTTAAAGCGGTCGAAGGAAATAGGAAAGTTGGGAGATGTTTCTGAGAGAGAGATGTAAAGAAGTTGAGCTTTCAAAGAGATGAATTTCACAAGGTCGCCGTGGCCCCACCAGGATATGCCACCATATCGGCATGAATAGAATCGGAAAGCTGAAGACGAGAGGCAACTCTAGGTGCAAAAGAGGTAGCAGAATTGAAATGAGTATAAGAATGGAAAGTTGAGTCATCGGCATAAGAGTGAACAAGGTTAAAGTACAGCTTATATATATATATATATATATATTATATAAATATATATATATATATATATATATATATATATATATATATATATATATATATATATATATATATATATATATATATATATATATACATCTTTATATATATATATATATATATATATATATATATATATATATATATATATATATATATATATATATATATATATATATATATATATATATATATATATATATATAAATATATATATATATATATATATATATATATATATGAAGGCGCACGAAAACGCTGAAAGGTTTTACGATAAATGCGAAAACGGTTAAACATCATCCCGATTGAACGAAGCAAAATTG
>JABUQX010105741.1:25000-27722 GCA_015478945.1 Trachelipus rathkii | reverse complement strand
GCCAGGATACAATTATTCGGAAAAGGAGATACTCCTAGAACTGCAATGCGAGACACAAATGTGTCATACTTTACGGGACAAGTAAGGGAATATAATAAAAATAAATAAATAATAATAATAATAATAATTCAATAATATTTAAAAATAATAAAAATAATAATAAAAAATTATAAAAATAATAATAATTAACCAGTTGCCAAGTTTCCGATAAATGAACCATTCAAGTTTGTCTACTTTAACGAAAATCATCTGTCAAAAAGGAAGGCCATAACAACACGGAACAATCTTCGTGTGATGTCAGCTGTTTTACAAGTTCCTGTAGAAGCCCAGAAGTTGGCATTCAGCAGGCACCAATAACTCCTTCAATCTTGATTACACCAATTAATCATATCGCAAACAAGTTTTTTTTTCCCTTTCGTTGCTACATTGAAATTAAAAAAAAAATTTATATATATAATATAATATATATATTATAGATTATATAATATATATATTATATATATATATTATATTATATACTATATTACTTATATATATAATATATATTATATATATAATTATATATATATATATATATTCGCAATATTATATAAATAAATTATGGACACTCTTATGCGTCTTTTAATTTGCTTCATATATTGGTAAACATGGAATGTGCACGCCGTATTAGAGTTGCTGTGGTTGTGGAGAAAGGGGTAAAATGAGGGAAATAAATGAAAAGTACGTTGAAGACTAGTTTGGTCATGTTGGAAAAGATGGCATGATAATCGGATTTGGTTAAGAGATTTTGTTACTGGTTTAGTGTCGTTGGGAATCGAACCGGCTGGAGAGACAGAAGAATGCGAAAAAGTCGAATTGAAATATAAAGGAATTGCCTGGAGAAGGGAAATGTATGTGCCATGGGAGTGAATTGGCCAGGGTTTGTGAGAGGGTATCGGTTTATGTTGGCACCACCTGGGTCCAAGAGATTGAACCCACATTGACGATAATGCCAATAGTGAGGGTTCCGTCGCATGCGTCCCGTGAGCTCATTAGGGGGATTTTTTTGGAACTGCGACGAATTTCTCCACTCAATTAGGTTCATAAATATTTTTCTTTGAGAAGAATTGATTAAAATGAGGAATGAACGTATTCTAGAGTTATGTGGTGTGAAGCAAGGAAAGGGACATAAACGAGAGAAATAAATGAAAGTATTGTTGAGAGGTATTGAGTCATGGGAGGATGAAATGACAGCTAAAACAGACTTGTTAAGCGGATGGTATGGTGGCGAAGGTGTGTTTTGTGGAAAACCGACCGGCTGGGAGCCCGAAGAAAAAGTGGATTTGAGTCAGTAAACGATTGTTTGAAGGAGAGAAATGACAGTTTAGCAAAGGCGAGAATAAAGGTGCTTAATAGGAGTGACTGGCGGGTTTTGCGAAGGGTGTGTGGGTTGAGTGACCACCTGGGCCAAGGGGGATGACCCTTACACTGAACGATTTTACCATATGAGGGTCGCGTCGCGGGTTCCGTTTAGAAGCTCTAAGGGGTGGATTTTCTGACTCGACAAGTTTTCTATTCAGATGGTACAGAGGGGGGGTAACGGCTCGCGAGCTTTCTTGTTGGACTTTTTGTCATATTCTTTCTACTGTTTTTCTTTTCCGATGCTTGTCACGCACCTTTCTCCCAGTCTTGGGAATAAAAGGAGCATGCAAGAAAGATTAATATATATATATATTATTATATATATATAATATATATATATATAATATTATTAATTATATATTATATATATTATATATATATTAATTATATTATATATTATATATATATTAATATATTTTACGTTGTAACACTTCACCACCACTCCAATGGGCAGAGCCCAAATTTAATTCAAGGAGGGAGGTGTTGTAAGCCTCAAAAAGTTTGGACGAACGTGTAATCTGGTGTTTAAAAGTCACGTAAGTTAGGGAAGTGTAAAAGGCCTTAGCAGAAACTAAGTCTTTAAGTTACTTATGGATGGATATTGGGGGGCCTATTATAAGGGGTCGAAAGAACAAAAATTGACCATAAGGTTAATTCGAGGTGAAACAGGTGTTTAGAGATCTAAGAGAATGTAGGAAAAAAGGGTATTTATATTAGAAAAGTAAACAAATACAATATTCGGCATTTATATTTATTCAACTGTTCTGTATATGATAGGTGTGCAATAAATTCGATAGATGAAAAAAAAAAAAACTTCGCGTGGGAAATGACAGGATTACAAAATATCTGATGGGGTAAGAGAAGAGATAGGATTAGAAATGTTAGGGATAGGAGCTATGTCGCTGCCGGAATAAATGTTCTAGTGGCAAGAAGAAAATCCAATCGATACTGAAATTGTATGGACACCGTTTAGGATCGTACCGGAACCAGATTTTTGGCTTCCGGCCGGAACAGGAACTTTCCGGAACCTTGAAAAAGTTCGGCCGGAACCGGAAACTTTTCGGACTTCAGGCTACCACCTTAATAAAGCTGCGTTTCAGAAGCCCGACTGCCGCCGGGGCGGGCAACACATGATCGCTTTCCACGAGCCCGTTTGCGCACTTCTACATCATCACGTAAATGCCACAGTCAGGCCCCCGTTGTTAAAACCTCGAATTCGGGAATTAATAAAGGGCGGGCTGCGCAGAAGAATACTTTGTTTATACTTCTTATTTTACAAAAACCATGTCAAAAAAATGGCTTGCCAAATTTTTTTAATAAT
>JABUQX010105741.1:0-22500 GCA_015478945.1 Trachelipus rathkii | reverse complement strand
ATCTTTCTTCCTTCATAATACCAATGTTCGATCGTGCTTATTCTCTGGCAATTCAGGCTAGAGACAGTGCCTATCGCGGTGTGGACAAAATTCTCGTTCTCCTATCATCACTCTATTTTTATTCAGCTGGAAATCGTTGCAGGGATACTCTTCTACGCGACAAAGCTGGCTTTTATTGAACTGTCACTCGATCTTAACCTTTCTTTAGTTTTGTCCACTGACAAATCTTATATCCTCTAGCAACTTCCGTTAATCTTCCTATTCCTCCTCATTATTTCGATCTGGAATGATTGTGCTATGCATAAATTCTCCAACTGAAAGGCTAATCTCTTCGGCACCTCGTTCAACTTTATTTTCTATGTCTCAATACT
Organism: Trachelipus rathkii; assembly: GCA_015478945.1. NCBI lineage: Eukaryota > Metazoa > Arthropoda > Malacostraca > Isopoda > Trachelipodidae > Trachelipus > Trachelipus rathkii. The sequence continues at coordinate 22,129 of JABUQX010105741.1, read as the reverse complement.
AGCCATTTCCCTCCCTCAGTGTTGGAAGCTCCAACATGTCCAACCTATTTGAAAAAAAAGGGAAGCCGCTCTAGATCCTTTCTAACTATTCCCTGATACTCTCACTCTGTATTCCTATCTAGATCTTTGAAAACCCTTCTCAACTCAATTCTTCAGATCATCTGGAAACTCACTACGATCGCCAGTACGGCTCTCGTTGCCACGAAGTCTACTGGGCGTATTACATTCCTATCTAACAGATTTATGAGTTTTTCGGCTCTTAGAACTTACGGGGAGGACTTGGAGTGGTGAGCAGGCTTGACAATATCCAAAGCATTTGACGAGTTATGCCACGCGTCACTGCTCTCACAACGCATCCTCTGGGTTTCATCCTTCTCTTTGCTTACTGTTATCTAGCTTTTTCTTTCAAATCGCTCATATCGGCGTGTTGTTGATGGGGCGACTCTTCTTTTTCTGTCTCAATGGTGGCTTTCCTCAGGGTTCTGTTTTATCTCCTACTTATCATTAATGATCTTCTCACCATGCAACCTCTACTCTATCCCACTTCAGTATTCGATGAACTCGACCCTTATTCTTTAACTCATCCAATTCTATCACCACCTATTTACTTTCTTAGAATTGCCCTTCTCGTCTTAATCTTTTCGATTTGTATTCTCGTGATGGATAAAAATAACGTTTGTTGAGATTTCAATTCTTTAAAAACTCCAACTTTTTACAAATCTCCTTCTCCAAATACCTTCTAAACTTTCCTGTCTCTTCTCTTTCGACGGTTTTGTCGTCTCTCTTCTGTTGACCAGAATAAACATCCTTGGCCTTAACGTATGAACAAAAAAATGTCTTTGGAAACCTCCACATTCACAACGATTGCTAGGGCGGCCTCAAAAACTGGAAGTTCTGTTTAGACTGTGAGGACTTTCCTCCTTTTCTCAGTTGCTCCGCTATACAAAGTCTACATCCGCCCATGTATGAGTAAATGCTCTCATCATTCTGGGTGGGGGGCCTTCTTGGTTTCCCCGATTTTGGACGGGCGAGATCACACGGCAAAAAGGCTTATAAACTGTTCTGTACTCTTCCAGCTCACTTGACCATCTATCTTTGCGAGGCGGATTTGGTTGCGATTTAATGGCTCTATACCTGATAGTACCGCAGCGGCAAGTGCTCGAGGGAACTTATCACTCGCGTAACACCACCTTTACGACGATGCCTTCGTATCACAAATAGGTGCTGTATCTGCGCACGGGATTGTGCTGACATGGTTTGTAACTCCAGGCTAACGTCTTGCGTTGTTGTGCTCCTTCTTTTCCCACCACCTCTGCTTTGTGGAGAATTTCTCTTCCATCTTCTGTATTTCCTAATGAATTTAATCTCCTCACTTTAAAGCCTTTGCGTCTGGTGCTCCAGAATGCTAATTTGCGCTGCGAGGGGTAACTTGTTGAGAGTAACATACACCCCCTCCATTGAATAGGGCTCCTGGCCCCGTGGAAGTGGTTGGTACAACGGGTGTAGGAAAAAGAAGAAGAGAAAAATCCTGAATGGGCAGATATGGTGGCAAATGAACTAATCTCCTATTTCCCCCATCCAAAACATTCATTCAGATTGTCCCCCAGAAATTCGTACTCTTTTCAACATTACCCGTCAGTGGATCATATGTCGCCACCAGCACAAATTATTGACGCTTTTTCAAAAAACTTAAATTTACTTAATACTCTTTCATCCTCAGCACAGCGCGAGTGCGTGAGCCCCATTTGTAAAAAAAAAAGTGGGGGAAGGGGGAGGTGGGTTTTTTTTTGTGTTGGTGGGGTGGTGGTGTGTGTGTTTTTTTTTTTTTTTTTTTTTTTTTTTTCTGTTTTTTGTCTGTGTTTTGACTGTTTTTTCCCCAAGAGCTACAATAAATTTGAATAAAAAAAACCCCCTCCCCCCCCCCGCCACCAAAAAAACCCCCCCCAAAAAGAAAAAAAAAAAAAAAGGCCCCCCCCCTTTTTTATTTTTTTTTCCCCCCCCCCGCCCCCCCGCCCCCAACCCTTTTCCCATGCATTATATTAATTAGAAGAGCTTGTGTTTTTTTTTTTTTCCCCCCCCCCCCGCCCCGCCCCGCCCGCGGGCGACGGGAGGGGACAGGGGAGACCCCAAAAATTTTTTTGGGCCGCCAAAAACCACCTAAATTCAAAATACCTTTTTCCCCCTTTTTTCTTTTTTTTTGCGATTTATCAAAAATTTTTCCTGGTACCCCCCCCCCCCCCCCCCCCCACCCCCTTTTTTATTTAAACCCCTCCTCCCACCCCGCGTAAAACAAAAATCCCCGCACTCCCTGACATGGAACACAAGCTCTTCCTTCCCCCCCCCCCCCCCCCCCCCCAGATCTCCTCCCCCCTATAATTTCGAAATCTACTATATATATATATATATATATACTATATAATATATATATATAATATATATATATTACATATAGTATATATATATATTATAACCTATAAATATATTTTATAGATATGTTATATACTGTATATATCTTAAAATATATATATATATATATATATATATTATATATATATATATATATATATACTATATATACTATAGTATATTATATATATATATATATATATATACTTATATTTTCCTATTATATTTCAACTTATTTAATAATTCCTGTCTAAAAGGTGGGTATTTACATATACACAGTAATTCGTCGGCACTCATGTAAACACGTCTCGAGAATCTTGAATCTCCTTAAACTTCGATGTTCTGTGGCTTAAAATCTTCTTCCTTCTACTACAGTAACTTTGTGCTTTCTTGCTACATGTTTTCTTCCTAACATAACAAATTTTACACGCCTTTTTTGAATTACCTTATAACTTCTCAACGAGGACTGTTTTATATCTTCTCATCCAAATACGAGGCCCTATTTAGGGGATTTCAAATGTACACAACACTGAATAGCGTTGCGGGTCCTCTCACTCACTGATTTAGGTGGGGAGGAGGCCGAAATCATTTAGCATTTCTCAACGATCTGTGATCAACTAATTAAAAGAAACCCACACACATTCCGCCCCGATCGCAACCAATTCCTTGAACACACTTGGACCTAATGTTTCACCACTCAGTCCGTTCCTCTATAAAGTACACCACCTCGCTTCCTATTGGTAATCTTGAACCACAACCTTATATCCTCTTAATTTTTAATACTTTCTCTCCAACAGCTCCCATCCTGTCCCCTACGCGTTTTTTCTGGCACTCTTGATCAGGCCGATTAGGGGGGCCTTGCGTTGCTTCTACGCTAACCTATAATTGGAAATGACTTGCTTTTCTCTAATGTGACGCTTCAACTTTCTGCCGCATAAGGTGGGAGCTTGCAAATCGCTTGATGGCGATCAGAGCCACGGTCCTCGTTTCCTCTTCGAAACACTAAATTCTTTCTCTCCTCATAATCCATGTTTCGATCGTCTTGTTCTCATGGCCATCCAGGCTCAGAGACAGTTGCCGTATCGGGAGTTGGAAACAAATTCTCGTGTCTTTTCTATCACTCTAGGCTAATTTTCATTTCTAGCTAGAAATCGTTACAGGGATACTCTTCGACGAGGAAAGCGGGCTTTCATTTCAAACGAAAGTGGGCTAACCTCCTTGGTTCTCCTGACTGCATAAAATCTTTCTGGCCTCATTGCCAAAAAACATCTCGAACAAACTTCTGTACAATCTGTCTTTCCCTCCTCTTATTCGCTTGATGGTATCTGTTTGCTAATTCTCCCACACTGAAACAAGCGCCAACTCTCTTCGGCCTTTACCTATTTTCTCTCTAACTCAACCCTGGACCGTAGCGACAAGTGCTCGAGGTCCTACCTTCTTCCTCTCAAGTACCCCATGCCTTTGCCTGTGATTACATTTCCGATCGGGTGCATGGGCTCCTGAAATCTACGAAAGTTAGGAAGGCGGGTGCGGATGGCATTCCTTCCCGCGGTTTGAGGGAGTGTGCTTCCGTGTCTGTTATCCCCGCCCCTCGTCTCATCTAATAAAATGTGTTCTTCACCTATATAACATGACTAACACTTCTCCCTAAAGTGTTGGAAGCTACGCACGATGATACAAACTAACTCCAAAAAAAAAGGAAAGCCGCTCTGATCCCCTTCTAACTATCCGCCCTATAGCTGCTTACTGTTTATATACTATCAAAGAATCTGATGAAACTTCCAAAATTTCCGATAACAAGTGCGATTAAAAAAAAATGCTGATTCATCCGATTCTCGATGCGGATTCTTATTCATCGCACTATGTCTAAAATTTCTTTCCTATTCCATTACTGATTCTACCGATTCTCAATACCGGTTCGGATTCATCTTCCCATAACTAATTTATACCTAAAAACATTAGTTTAACATCTAATTTGTAAGGTAATATAGATAGGGTGTAAGCCTAAAAATAATAGGCTCACCATCTATTTTAGAATGCAAATAGGCTCACCGTATCGGTTACCAAACAAACATTTTCTAATTATTTTCAACAAAAAATAAACGCCATTTGTAATTAAATCCTAAAGGAATGAAACGATAATTACATTAATTATAACAGATTTCATATTTTTAATTACCCAATTGCATGAAATTTAAAAAGAGAAGAGGAAGAACGCGAAGGAGGGGGGAACAACGGGAAGAAGAAGAAGAAGGAGAAGAAGAAGAAGAAGAAGAAGAAGAAGAAGAAGAAGAAGAAGAAGAGTGTATATTGAAAAGAGATGGATTATATTTAGAGCTAAAAATCACATAAACAGAGGCCGGCATCAGAAAAAGAAGAAGAAGAAGAAGAAGAAGAAGAAGAAGAAGAAGAAGAAGAAGAAGAAGAAGAAGAATTATTGAAATGAGATGGATTATATTTAGAATTAATAATCACATAAACAAAGGCCGGCCTCAGAGGTGGAAGGAATCAGAAGAATCATATTGGTCTCTTATCTTCGTCAAGATATGTTGTAGAGTTTCTGTAGTGTTTGTGCTTTGCTTTTTATTTCTTGATTTGAGTGTTTATTTAAGTGTTTGCAAGTACGTGTTACAACAAATGTATTTAATATGATTAATTATTATTATTTTTATTAATTTTATTATTACTATTATTATTATTATTATTATTATTATTATTATTATTATTATTATTATTATTATTATTACAAATATTTTCAATTCATTCTATTATTATTATTATTATTTTATTATTATTATTATTCACAAATTATTTTTAATTCATCTTTATTTATTATTATATATTATTATTCATTATTTATTATTATTATGATATTATTATTATATTATGATATTATTAATTATTAATTATTTATTAATTATTATTATTCAGCGCAAAACAAAAATATTATGCTTAGATTTGAATTTCATTCTATTATTTTATTATATTTTTATAAAAATGATATTTATTTTATTATTTTATATATTATTTATTATATCTATTTTTATTATGTATTTATTATTATATTATTATTATTATTATATTATATTATTATTATAGCGCGAACTAACTATTAATATTATCGAAAGAAGTAAAATTTTGTTAACTGTATCAAAATTAATATTAAACCTTATTATATTTAATAACTATAATGATATATTATATAATAATGATATATAATATAATATATATAATGAATAGATAATATGATATATAGTATATATATATATATATAGTTATATTATATATATAATCATATTATATATTATATATATAATATATTAATATATATAATATATATCTATATATATATATATATACTAGTATATTATATATATATAATAGTATATTAATATATATATATATTATATATATATATATATTATATATATATATATATATGGGTAATAGTATGTGCGAGAGGCTTCCACCCGCATTTCTTAATATCACGGAATATACTCAAAAAAATAATAATGAAGAAATAAAAAATAAAACAAAAAACAAAGCTCTGCGTCTCTTTTAGGCAACAAAAAGTTACTATCCCTCCCTCAAATTAGTTTAAACATCCCATAGGATTTTCTTCATATATATATATTATATTAGTATATATTATAATATATATATATAATATATATATATATATATATATATATATATATATAATATATTAATATCAATATACTATAATTATATATGTATATACATTCTTATATTATAGATATATATATAATATATATATATAATATATATATATATTACTATATATATTATAATATAATACTATATATAATATATTAATATCATAATATTAGGAGAACTTGGAGTGAGTAGTGTGGTCTCTTTCTTACTAGTCCCCCTTTTATATAAACCTAATGATGAGTTAGAAAGTTGTTTGTAGTTTCTTTCAACTATACGACATTAAGCACAACGAAATTATGGTTCATCCGCCCTCTTGCGTATTTTAATTTATTTGCTTTATGAAACCCTGAAACACTACATGCGTTTTAGCACACTGTGTCTTTTTATTGAAAGTAGCTGACAGCCAAAGAGCTCTTGAGGTAAATTTCTCTGTTAGTAGCTGCAAAACAAAAGATTATGCATATTAAATTATATTTTTTATGGAAAGCAAAACAAAGTTCTGACCAGATCCAATTATCCCTTTTTAAATAAAAGTAAAACTCAAGGTATACATATAGAATTTACAATAAATAAATTCTACACAATCACGCGAAATAGGGACGCATCGATTTATTTCACTAGCTGAAAAAAGTAAGTCATGTCAACAAAAGTACCCTTCATGTGAGATAACAGGCATTATATCCCGTTGCTCTGACCTCTCTTTACGTTCTCGGAGTGCAAATAATCTCTGACTACGATAACAATCGGATGTGGATATGTAAGTTCAAAAACTGAAACTAGTCGCAGCAGCTTCTAGTGACATTTTATCCTCTTCTGTCTGACGTTGAAGGAAAGGCTTTCGCGAAAGATACAATTATTAACTCGAAAGTGAGATTTTCTTTAGAATTTAATAACAACGACGAGTATGCTCTAATATCAATTGAACGGAGTTTATTATATATATGTTCCCACTTCGACTTAATGCGTCAACATTTTCGTGCCTCTGACCCAGCTCATCAATAATCGTTAGTACAATAGACGTACCGAAAGGCAATCAAATTAAAAAATTATTGTAAGCTATACAACAAAAGAGTAAATGATGGTGAAGTATGAGAGGAAAGTTAACTATTATAAGTAGCTCTATATTTATATAATAATCGAATATTCATATATATATTAGTTTGAGGAGAAATTCAAGAACAGGGTTGATATGGTTTTGACCTGACATCTGTTTTGATCACAGGCGTGGGTGATAAATACATAAATTGTTCTTAATTTTAGGATGAATAGTGATGCATATACAATTTGCATCTTATGATGTCCGATATTCCATCTTTTTTGGAAGAGATCATCTAAACTCTTCTAGTGCCATCCACTTTAATATTTTATTAGAAAAGGTAAGATACCCCGTGAGTTTAATAACCTCACATAGCCTATATGTTATAGATTAGAGGGGAATAGATTTATCTCCTTTCCTATCCACGGGAGTTGCATCAGATATTTACCATTTTTAAAATTAATACCTTTTCTAAAATTTTCTGCCATTTCAGTATCATAATCATTGACTGCATTATCTTTGGAAGCAACACCCATAGACTCTAGAGAAAACAGATAATCTAGACCATTATCCACTTGAATATGTAATCAAATATTTAATTCAAATACTGATTAAAATAGGTTTTTAAAGACGAAATAATTGCATATACTCTAGTTTCATGGATTTAAGAATTATCATTTCCTTTATGTACACTTTTACAATATTTGATATCTGGGAATATCTTGCGCCCTTTGATTAACTTTGATTAATGTTGCTAATTGCTTCTTTTTTAGAAAATGTTCCACAAGGCCAAAATGTATGATTTTATTGCTTACTGGAAACCGCTACTATTCATGCAAGGAAACAGTTGAAGAGAGTAGTAGATCAGCTAACCTGCAAAAAGCTGACGTCACGATTTTCGTGTACGTATGTATGTGCCATATGCACTTACATACGCACATGGTAGCAGACCATGTGCGTTCATTACTTATTTTTGGTATTTTTTAAAAATTATATATCTTTTGTAGGGAAGTGAACGAGCGCGTAAAGGCTTAATAGAAGAACTCTTACGTGTAATATACAAGCATTATATTATATTTAAATGTATATAATTTAACTATACATAATTTATATAACTATTAGTATATATAATAATAAATATAAATATAAATAGTATATATTATATATACTAATAATATATTATCTTATTTAAAATGTAATTATATAAAATAACTATATATATATTATTATATATACCTAAAATATTATTATAGTGTAATATTCTATATTAATAAAAATAATATATATATAAATAATATATATGGTAGAATGATCTATATATTACCGTATTATATATATATATATATATATATATACTATATAAAGTAGTACGTATACTTATATGTATACTATAGTTTAGCTCTATATATATTATTTAATGATAGGTTCTATACTTCATTACCTATAGTCAGTAGTTTAAATGATTAGATTTATGTTAAGTTATTAATATTTAATATATATATATATACATATATTTAAATAGATTGGTCTATTCTTAGTTTATATATATTTCATATATATATATATATATATATATTATATAATATACCTTAACTATAAAAACATTATTCAAAATAGTCATATTCAATATAATATTATATAATATATATATATAATTATATATATATATATATATATATATATTATATATATAAAATAAAAGTATTAATAGTATATTAATAGGTTGAATATTTTTTTATTAAATAAAATGTAATATATATTATATATATATATATATATTAATATATATATATGTGGTGCCACATATATATATATAATATAAATATATTATATATATAAGCCTATAGGGGATAATCCAGCTCACATAAATGTTTAAAATTCATATCATTCAAATATTATTAATTAAGTTATTATATATATTTAATTGTAATATATATGTATTGTATTTATAATCCTATACTTTACTTTTCACTTTATATTTACTCCCTGTTATACTCACTACTAATATACTCATCATTATATAATATTATTACATCTCCATATTGAATACGTTTATTCATTATATATGTATAATAATATAATCAGCTGAATTTTAAATATATATATATCACTACTTTAATTATACTACCCATTTTACAAATAATTCATTATATCTCATTAATATATATAAATAAACAAAATAATATATTATATATTCTTTTATAGTCAACTATATATAATATATAACTATCACTACTATACACTAAATTATATAATAAATATAGAAATAATATATTTTATTGAAACATTAAATTATTTACAAAATATTATGCAGTTATATTATTATATAAAAATTTGATAAATATATAATATTACTCTTTCATTAATAAAACCAAACTTATCAATATATAGGTATTATATATTATATATATGTATTATAAAGACTATATATAATATAATTATATTATTTAGTGAGCTATCCTACTCATTACTCATCTACTACTTACTATTATAAGCCTAAATATATCTTTAATATATAAAATATATATATATATATATATGGAAAACCAAAAAGTGCTAAACGTTTTTATTTTATTATATTATACACAAACAAGTTTTGTTTTTATTATATTTTATTATATTATTATTATATTTATTATTATAGTATTATTATTATTATTGTATTACATTATTATATTATTATTATATATTATCATAATTAATAATTAATTATTATTAATAATTTCCTATTATCATTATTATTATTATTTTTATTTTACTCGTTATTTATTATATTTAGCTTTTTTTATTAATTATACTTATTATTATGATTTATGTATCTTCCAATTACTATTAATTATTATTATTATTATTATTATTATACTATTTCATTATTTTATTACAATATTAAATTAATATTATTATTATTATCATATTCATTTATATCTTTACTTATTATTTATTAATATGGTAATTCATTATAATTATATATTTACTTAATTGATCTATTCATTATATTATATCTGTATATTATTATTAAATATTGTATTATTTAAACTTTGTTTCTTCATCAAAATGTATCTTCAGTACGTAGCTACTTATATTTACTCACCTATCCCTAATATTATAATATACCTCATATATATATATATATACCTTATATTATATAAATCTTATATTCCTTTATAAATATAATTTTAATTTATAAATATATATATCAAATACACACTATATCCACCTATATATATATATATATTATATATGTTGTGTGTGTTAAATAATAAAATTAACACCTGCAATCACCAAATGGATATAGAGCCACATGGTATGAAGCCGAGCAACCTATAAAGATTCCATCACTCGCTCCTAACACTACCTATCCAAACGAACTTTTCAATAGATCGTTGTGCGTAAAAACAATCACATCATCATAAAAGCTGCAAAACATAACCATTACATTCATTTGTTATAATACACGAGTCGTTTTATTCTTAATTGAATTTGCTATTTAACTTGTTTAAGATTTATCAATATTATTATTGTTAAACAAATATTGATAATCTTCCATCTTCATTAATAAATATTCAAAGAATTTATTATTATTTATTTTTTATATCTCTAAATTCTATTATATTATTATATTATATCTGATATTTCCAGGGCTGATCTACTCTTGTTGGTGTGAAATAATATATATTATTATTAATTAAATCCTATTCATCATTATGACCTATTACTCTATTATTAACATTACCATTCTTCATTCTTATTTAATTCTTACTATTTAATCACTATATTATATATACTAGTAGTAGAATAATTTTAATGTACTTCACTGTGGAAGCTTCAACATTACTTTAAAATTATTTATTTTATCGACAAGTTAAAGTAAAAAACCTCACTGATGGGAGAAGAGGTAAAAGGTAAGCAAATAAATATCTCCGAGATAACATCATATCATAGCAAACTTCTCTTTACCTCTCATACAAAAATCGGAGCTATACAGTAATGCGCTAAGCACTATTCAAGCCTTTTTGGTAGCTCTTCAACCGAGCCGATCTCGCGAGGTGAGGTGTATCCCCTCCTGAAGAAAGTATAATTCATACAGGATATTGAAGTATTGAAAAAAAAAACACAGAGTCATGCTTTCTAGTACGTAAAAATTACATAAGTGGCTCAGCGAGAGACCAGCGAGCTGTTTACTCAAAATTTTTCTATTTCTCTTTCTCAAAATCGAATTGGTATTTTTTTATGTGTTCTGCTTTTTCCCCTTTTAATGCCATCAGGTCTAGTAGCCATTCTTGCAGAGGCATATGTTATAGCTCAATTTATGATTTTAAAAGTTAACATTATAGCAATTAGATTTTTATTAAATTTTAGATTTATACAGTTCTGAAATATCTGATAAATGAAATTATTTAGTAGATATTTAATTTAGTACATCAAAATTTCAACACTCGCCCTCAAAAATTAAATAAATAAATATACATTAAATTTTTTTTTTTTAATTTTATTATTTATTCTCTTTTAAAACCTTTTAACCTAAAACTAAACTAGCTATCTAGCTGGAGTTACCTTTTTTATTTATTACAAAACTTCTCCAGTTATTACCTAAGTGTTAAATTAAGATTTAATATGTCTTTAATATCCTATTTGAAACTTTACAGCCGCAGCTCTTTTAGGTTCTTATTTGAGTGTCTTGTTGAGGGTTCTTTTTTGAGGAGGAGTTCATTTTGAGGTAAAGTAATGTTCACTCTTTTTGTAAGTCTTGGGGTTAAGGTCGTCCAATAGCGAATCTCCAATGGTAAAGCTTATATACAGTCTATTCTGACTGATGTTCCCTGTCCTTGTTAATGTAAACAGTTACATGTCTGACAATACCATTCATCATCAGGATGAACATCAGTAATTCTAGCTAATCCAAAAACATTTTTCGCAAAAGAGCTTAACTAGACTCATTTAGCAAAACACAATTCCCCAATTTAGGTGTTTATCAATTTAGTTTGCTGCTGCTTTTTCTCTCTTTCTCTTAAGCCCCAATAGATATTCATCTCTCTACATTTTATTTTTATAACCTTTATAATTTTATAATATAAAATATTAAGTATTTTTATAATAGAATTTTATTGCTCAGATAGAAATATTAATTAGAGATCAACAACATCCCCCTACACTCTACCTACAATAGCGCTAGGAAGAAATTTGGACTCAGGAGTGCGTTAAAAAATTATATTTTACAATATCTTGACCAAAAAATTAACTCTTACAAAGACTCAGATCAACAACCGCGGTAATTACTAATCCATTATAGAAATGGCGTCATTCTTCTACGATATTCTCTTGACCTATAAGCTTTAATGTACTGAGCGCACTTCTGCAATGTATTATTTCTATTCTACCTTATAGTGAGAATCAACCAAATTACCTACTGAATAGATAATCAATAACCCTTTAAAGATGAGTGATACAAAGATATCTTTATTTACCCTCCGCCTCTCTCTTCCATAAATAACTAGCGTTCTAGCTAGCAGAATAAGCTAGCTCTGTCTCGACATATGCCATAGTCCTATACCATTTTCTTGCATAATAATTGTGCACTTTAATTATGAAACCAGATTATTTAAATAACTACTACCCTATTTAAAAGTGGAATGGTTATCAGAGATTATTTTTTTTGGTTGAGAAATAATAAAGAGAAAAAATGGGATAAAGTCAACTCTAAAAAATGTCTTGTTGTCAGATCATAAACCACATTAAGACTGGTAAATCTAGTATTAAAAACCAAAGTAAATAATTAATATACTGTAGTATTAAATGTATAAAGTTTTCTATCATCTTCGGTGTGGTTTAATAAAATTGGCCCAGCAATCAATGGCAGGTGTTTGAGATTATTTTCTCCTTACAATGCTCTAGCTATATATATCTCTTTCTTATGCAGGGCACAAAAATGATCATCGTTTACCTCATAATGCTATTAGCTAACATAACCTCTGTACAATGAAAATAACAACTAATAATCTACTATAACTTTTACAGTAAAGACTATATATATATCCATCGAATTACCTGCCCGCAATTAAGTTACATTGTAGCAGCTAAACTCGCTCCATTAATGCGTTAAGCATGTGTTTATGAGTTTCCATTATTTAGTATAATTTTAGTACAAACCTCTCGGCGCACGCAAGACCGAATGGTTACCATATGCAACTAATAAAGGCTATCAGTGTTGCACTGCTATACTGTACCTTCCCATTTGTAACGAATGATATTTTATATACTCAATATCTCATAAATTAATATACTCAGACCTCCATATTTGAGATGGCTGAGTGTTCAACCAATTAGGTATCCCTCTCACCATTGCATACTTTCATACCTGACTTCTCGTCTCAACTCCATTCGCTGAAAAGTACTTTAGTGAGAATCAATTCACACATACTTTTAATATCCAAAAATCATGTATGCAACAATCTATCTGATATATGAATAATATTAGTAAGTACATCTATTCTCTCTATAATACTCTTGAGCTTCTTTAATGCTTTCAAATCATTGAAATAAATACGAGTATTATATTTAGTCTTTAAAACTATATTTTAAGAATTTATGAAATAAACCTTGAATATAACTACCTAGCTATATTCTGAGGGCGTAATATTCTCTCATTTGTATAAATCTCTGTTTCAATGTTAAATAACGATCAGTATTGACTATATTATCTAACATAATGTCTAGAGCATTAAATCTTTTATAGTGGTTTGAAAGAGATAAGACCAATTTAATGCTAATACGTTTTGATTTGGAAATTTACAAGAATTAGATATAATGATAGTCATGACAAGAAAATTACCACTTAACCGAAGAATAAAAATGTCAAATATAATGCTACTGATAAAAACAATATTTCAGATAGCTCTTCTACCGTCAACACATAATATACTATGACAGAGAAATATATATAACACACTGAAACAATGATCATATCTAATAATATTCATAAGAGTATAGAACAGCAAGATAGTTTAGACATTTCTATGTAGATATCTGAGTCTAACAATATACATTTAATTTTTAAGTCCTTTGATTTAACAAGTGCTGAGCACAAAACTCAAAGAATCTAAAAAAAAATAATATCGAGTGACATAATTATTGAACCATTTTTATTATAAGTTTGTCAAATTATATTTTAGGTTGATACAATTTACGACCTAAACAGATTGGTTAACAAATCTCATAAGTTGATCATAGAATTTCGTAATTCTTATACCTTTAACGACTAAGTTCTAGGACGTTTGTGGCTCATAATGAGCTTAATTTGAATGTAATGTGTGAGTGATATCAACAAAGTACACATACTATTACTCCAACATATACTCCATAACCTGTTTTTAACAAGATCATCACAATTGTAAAAAACATGTTATAAAATCAATATTCTTAACTCTCTTAACTAATATTTTGACTCAACTGTATCTTCACTTCTATGGTGAGAATGTGTGCTTACAATATTCTTTAATACTCCTTAGAAAAATCTCTTACAATCAATATACACTATATGGTCCTCTCTTTTCTCTATCTTTGAATTATATTAGTGAAATGCTCACTTACTCCATGATTAGCATTTTCACAACTCGACGATATTTGTAATAAAACACAGGTTTAATGTTCATACATGCCTATAATGGCTGCTCTAATAACTAGCCTCATTGGAGTGCTCATAACATAATCCTCTTCATGTGCTTCACTCACTCAATAATTCCTCCGCTTTACTTCTACATTCTATTAATCTATCACATTTCTTTAAGGGATTATACAATCTCTCTTCTCCTACTTCCCTACTTACATATCTTAGGTCACTCGTGCTTTCATGCGTCAATAATGAGGACTTCAAGCAAGAAGTAGCGCAATAAACCTAATTATTGTACATTAATACATACTGCTCAAGGACTTAGTTATAGAAGTGACTCCACATTCTCAAAAGTGATGAAGACCATAAGTGAGGCTCTAAGATAATTAATTAGCAGTTTCAAAATGTCGATCTTTATAGTATTATCATACTTTATCATTATTATTTAATCAGAATTTAGTATCCATATATAAACGATTGGAAAAATAGTCACCCAAGTCAGATTTGGATTTTGAACTCCAAAATTGATTTAATCATATCTTGCAAAAGATAAATGTGGCTCTTAGTTTTTATTGCCAAAATGTTACTCTATTATAATACCTTAAAATCACATTATATTATATTATTATTTATTTAAAGTCAGTTATTTAGATATATAAGTATTCCCTCACAATCCTAATAATATAGTTTCATGCACGAGCTCTTTATCATTCTTCTCCATTAGATAAAGTAATAACATTTAATAATAAAAGCTTTTTCTATATCTAACAATGATTACAGAACCCTACATGGCGCTTATAAGTATAAACACCTTAGAAAGATGAGGGTAACAAGGTATATAATGGACGGTTCCATCATTATAAATAATTAAAGCCGTGGTCTGATCATCAGATTTAATTACTCAAATTGATTTGCTCCATCTCTGTCATTAAATTTAGTAAGTTCTTTGCTACAATAATCTGGCAGCAAAGTGAGAAGAAAGCATAGCTGTTTTTAATTAATGATTATATTAGTATCAATAGGAATTTTCATAAAGGTACTCCACTTCTAATTTGAATTTAGTAATATTTATTAATTATTCTGTTATTCATTTTAATAAATTAATTATCAATTTTAATTTAGAATATCAATGTAGCGGCTCCCTGATCCAGATTTAAAATTAGGACTTGCTCCATTATTTATATATATTATGATTTAAAAAGTTGCTCCATTTCTCATTACTAAAATATTACTTGATCTATCGTCTAATTTTACTTTAGTAATACTTCTTCACGAAAAATATTATATATTTTTATTACTCTTGGTTCATTTAATGGTTAAATTTTTAACATTCGTTAAATAAACACTAATTTTTCCAGACGCTCACTGAAAAATGACCTATATATTAATTTCAGCTTAGATTATTCATCATTTTCACTTGACAGTAGCTACACAACGCTTTGGATTTAAAGTCTTGGTTGTTTCAAACATATGAAATATGAATCTGACGCAATACCATGCATAATAACACCATGTCTACATTTGCAACATATATTATTAGTATCATATTATTATTTAACTAACCCCAAAAAGATCCTCATTCAAAACCTGTTATTTCACTCTCTATCGTACTTGTAAAATACATAAACTATTTTATAAAAACTAATACGTTGCCACAAAATTAAAACAGTACTTCGAAGCGTCCAAAGACCAACTATCCTTTAAAAGGATCTAATTTTAAACCAAACGTTTTTGAGTATAACAAAAATATATAATCTAGAGAGGCATTTCTCTCCCTAACTAAAAATAAACTGTTTGATCAAAAGAATTTAGTTAACAAAGTAATCATTCAATGCAATAGTTCGACACTTTACAAACATATCCACCTTTGTTGTAGAATTGCATGAAACTTAGCTCTGTCATGTTGTAAATAACAGGCTTTGGGTGTCTCTAAGAAGCACATATATATATATATATATAGCAGCATATATATATATATACATACAGGTTATATGTAGCAGTAGCATATATATATATATATATATATATATATATATACATAATACAACGAACAGAAAAGAATAAATATATTTCATTATATACACAGGCGTGCTGGTTAAGGTTATATGTTATTACAATAATAAAAATCAAAGCGAAAAAGGGGAAAAAAAGACTCCACTTGGTTAGGAAATATATAAAGTCTTAAATATATATATAAAGATATATGGTATATATATATATATTAATATATTATAGTTATAGCTAGCATAGCATGCAAAAGTATTAAGAGGCGCGCTATTGTTGTTGATATGAAAGAAGAGCATATATATTGTTATTTAGCATATATATATATATATATATATATGTTACGGAGTAGTGAAGGAGTAAGTGAGAAAGATTTGAAAGAGTGGGAATTGTTTTGTATTTCTGTCAAGTTAATTTCACCATTTTACAAAACCCAAATTTCATTCAGGGAATTTTATTTAAAATTGTAGTAGTGGTCTTGAGTGTTTATTTTAGGTTAGTCTAGAATATTATATAGACGTTGGTTGTCTCCATAGTGTGGGAGAGATATTCTATTATGAATTGGTGACGAGTTTTAAATGATTATTTTTTTTGCACTGAATTTTACAATGCTTTTGTTGACCTACAGGAGATTTGATCATCTTAAAGGTTACTTAAATATTTTAAAAATAATTTTTTTTTTTGTATGCACATTTTGATCTTGATGATACAATTAAATAACAAGTTTGTTTTTTTTTTGTCGTAACCCTTTACTATCGCAAAGAGGCGAGTGTATACTAAGCAGAAGTCTGTAAAACATTTGTGGGATAGATTGAACATACTCTTCTAGTAATGAAATTATTTAAATAATTTTTTCACATTGTTTTTAATCAAGATTAGCTCTCAAGATCTCTTTCCAAAAAATTATGAAAAAAAAACGATGTATTTTTCAAAAAAGTGTAGCATTTTAAAAGATTCACCAGATTGCTAGGGAAGAATGGGAGCTCACACTATGGTTTGACTGTTCGAGGATGATTCAAGGAAGCTTGGATTTCTGGTCATATTGTGGGAAGTCTACAAAATTATCCGGTCTCCACCAAGACAAATTATCGCTGACTGTGCGTTCCTATCCTAAATCATTAGATTTCTTTTCAATCTTAGTACATTTTCCTTTCTTTTTCTTACAGGTATTTTAAATCCTACTATTTAGGGAAGCTATACACAATATATATATATATATTATATATATATATAATATGTTATATATATATATATATATATATATATATATTATTATATAAAGATATATATATATATTATATTATTGGTTATCTTAAGTTCTCTAGAGATAAATTTATGCTTTTTTTTATCTATATATATTTTATATATATATATATATTATAAATATTTTCGTGTATATTGATAAAACGCTTTATAAATAACCTTTCACAAAACTATGAATTAAAAATCCGATTAATACATAAAAAATATATTACGCTTTCTATTTAATATTTAAAAAATGTTTTTAAAATGATAACATTAATGTATGTATATAAATAACTTAAAAATAATAAAAATAATAAAAAAAAACTGGAAAATTAAATGAAAACTAATAAATAAAGAAAACATTTAATGAAAGAAAAGAAGAAAAATGATGGAAGAAAAATGAAAAGTTAAATAAATAATTAGAAGTAGCAATGAAAGATTATGGATTCAAGTGTGGGTTTTTTAAGTTCTTTTATATACAAAGATTCCAAAATTTTAAATTATGTGTAGAAACAGTATAGAGAATATAAAATGTTCTGCAGGGTGTATGTATATGTTTAGTGAGATTGGAATGGAATGATATAGGATGGGTAAATTGTATGTAGATTAGTACAAAAGTAAAAACTACTTGGAAGGTTCTGGTCTTCAGTTGTAGGCTCATTTTGTACGCATTTAATTGACATTACAGTCGTCACAATTTATGAACAATGCAAGACCGCAAGCAACCGTCAATATAGCTACCACCGATTGTGTGGTTGTTAAAAGAAATGTTATTTTCCTTTCTTAACACTGAAACTTTTTTAAATGTTAATTAAGATATTAGCTTGAACTTGGACTATTTTATATTCAGTTGTTTAAAATTAGTTCCTAGAGTGGTCAAAGATATTATTAAACTTTAGATATGTAGGCTTAGTTGGATTTTCCTATTCCATAGATTTTTTTTCAATATATATATATATATATATATTGGGAGCATTGCGTCCCTTCTTTGCTAGCTACATATATGCTATATTACTACATAGTTAAGATAAAGTTGTTATATATATATATATATATATATATATATGTATAAGAGTATATATATATATATATACATATATATATATATATATATATATATATATAATGTTTTTTTATAGAGTTTGGGTTGCCGAGTTGTTATTTTATTTTTAACTCTCACGTTTACAGGTTTAGAGTTCTTCATAGAGGCAGAGCCCTATATGGATGTTGTATTTTTCTTTATTTCTCGCATATTTTAATCTCAAAAGTTTTAACTTCGTTTTTAAAAACGTTTGCTGTAATATATATATATTAAAATTATAATTTAATGACATAAACAACAATTTAGAAAACAAATTTTTCTTTTAATTACAGTTATATTCACATATACACACGCATACAAACACACACACATACACATTCTTCGTCAGTAGTACGGAACGGACTTTGTAGACGGACGTGTTTAACAGTTCCTTTCGTTTTTTCGAGTTAAATTTTTTACAAAATTTTAAGCAGCATTTTTGAAAAAAATATATATATATATTAGAGCAGCAGCAGCAGCAAAGAGCAGCAGCAAGAGAAAGAGAGTTAAGGTGCCATACAGCAGCTGGGCGCTGTTGGGCATATGCGGTTAAGGCAAAGATAAGATATGTTAGATATATATATATATATATATATATATATGTTGATGACATATATATATATATATATATATATATATATATATTATATATATATATATATATATATATATACATATGTTATATATATATATATTATATATATGTTATAAAAATATATATATATATATGTTATATATATATATATAAAGGATTTCTACTGATTCTGGGTTACGAAAATCAAAAGCTCTTGTATTTATGCAAGGATAAAAGCATTTTGTTGGTGAAAGTTTTAGTCGACACAGAGAAATTATTATTTTTTTTTTTTTGGATTGGTTGACATGATTGCATGATGAGCTTCTTGTGTCTTCAAGCCTATATTGATTCTCGAAAGTAGTTTTTTTTTTTTTTTTTTTTTTTTGAGAATTGTATTGGAATAGGTTTTTCTATATTGAAAGCGAGGATAACATTTCATTTCAAAACTATTATTATTTTTTTATGCATCTTACATTAGTAGTAGTATTTATTTTTATTATTAGTTATTATTATTACTTGCTGCTTCTTTTTTCCTTTTTTTTTTAATTATTTTATTACTATAAAAATGTGAAATTTTTCTCATTTCACCTAATTTGTTGTTATTCCTCTACTAGTAAATCACTGCCCTATCTCCACTATATATAAATATATATATATATATATATATATATATATATTAAGTTATATATATAGTATATATATATATATATATATATAAATAGTATATAATAAATATATATATGTTATATTTATTATATATATATAAGTTATATATATAAGTTATTATATATATATATTATACATATATATATATATATATATATATATATATATATATAAATGAAAATATTAAAAACATGGAAATACAAAGTGTATATCGTGTTATCTATATTTCCCAGGCTTACTTTGACATTTTTTGTACTCCATTTACAAATAGGAAACAACAATGAATAGGTTGAATCGTATCGGTCAATCATTCTTTTGTTTCACGTTCAGCAAACAGACTTTTTTTTTTTTTTTTTTTTTTTTTTTTTTTTTTTTTTTTTTTTTTTTTTGCTTTTTCTTTTTTTTTTTTTTCCACCTTCACTATTTTTTAGCTGAACCATCATGTTCATCAGCTGTTTCAACATACTCTTCCTTTATATATATATATATTATGTTATGTTATTCGTTAAGGTTAGTTATTATTATATATAGCAAGTATAGATATAGGTATATGCTATATATGTTATATATATATTGTTATTATATATATAAGTATATAAATATATGAGTATTATGATATATATATGTATATATATATATATATATATATATATATATATATATATATATATATATATAGTTATATATATTTAACTTTGTATATTATTCTCTATTAATTATTCACCCGAATACTCACAAAAATGCAGTAAGATATAACAACATATTATTTTAGTTGAAAGCAAGCGACAAAATTCAACATCATTTCCATCCTTAAACAAAGCTCAAAACATACGAGTTAAAAATGATGATTAAGAGTGTTGTTTTACACGGTTGCAGTAAATGCATGGCAACTGATGCATGATTGCTTATAGTAAGAAATCACCGGTGAATTCCTTCCCAATTTCCTGTAGATGTTGAAAATAATGAGTAGGTTCTGTTTTCCTTATTTGATGCAACCATGTTTTGTCTGACAGATGAATCACTCTTTTAACTTCGTTAATTTTTTTTTTTTTTGCAGCTCGAAAACAGGAAGTTATAAAAGTGACGGAACAACTTATTGATTGCATTAATGGCGGCGATTTTGACGCATATTCGTAAGTGTTTTTCATTTTCCCAATCAATATTTGAAATATTTAATTGATAGTCGTATAAAAACAAGTTTTGATTTAGTAACAATTTTTGTCACAGACACGAAAATTAATAAAACTGTTTAGAAACGCGTGTGAAAATATTCTTATAACTTAAACCACGTAATTATCAGGCTAATTGTTTTAAAGAACTAGGGGTACCAACCTTTAAGCTTAAATTCCTTTTATTTTTTTATTAGCATCTTTCGATACCTCCACCTCATAACGTCCAACATTTTACTTTACATAAAGGTATATAATAAGCTGTCAGTTTTATACCTTATTTTGGATAACGTTTTATATTTTTTTAATATAATAATAATAATAATAATAATAATAATAATAATAATAATAATAATAATAATAATAATAATAATAATAATAATAATAATAATAATAATAATAAACTTTTGGAATTTACATTTCAAAACTTCTCTGATTATATATATATATATATATATATATATATATATATATATATAGATATATATATATATATAAGAAAGAGTATATATATATATATATATATATATATAGTATATATATATATATGGTTATTATGGTGTATATATATATATATATGAAGCGAAGGTACGAAAACGCGAAAGCGTTTCAAATATAAATGCGAAAACGTTAAACACCTGTTCCAATTGAACGAAGTACACTG
>JABUQX010105740.1:50000-52918 GCA_015478945.1 Trachelipus rathkii | reverse complement strand
TGTTACCCCAGGTATTACTTTAACATTCCTTATTATCCTACTATCAGACGAAATTATATAGTCTATAATAGATCTTTGATCAAATTCTCCTGTGATGTTGTTCCATCTATACCTTGTGAACCTATGTGAGTCCCTTCGTTGGAAAAAACCATTCATGATTTTCAATCCCTTCCTCAGACAGAAATCTATCAGCATCTCTCCTTCAATATTCCTTATCTCCTCTCCATACTGTCCTACCATTGTCTCCACCTCGTCTCTTCTCCTTCCCACTCTTGCATTGAAATCTCCAATCAGCAGCAGTACATCCTCCTCTCTTCTTCCGTCTTCTACCTTCTCCTCCAACATTTCCATGAACTGTCTTTTTTCCTCTTCCGGGTGTCCCTGTTGCGGCGAATATACCTGATAGAAGTGGTATCTCTTTCCCTTGATCTTAAAGGTACATCTTACAAGTCTTTCGTGTATGACTTCTATAGTCTGAATGAAAGGGGACATCTTCGGCCCTATTATGAAGCCCACTCCATGCTTCCTGATTCCCTCCTCTACCCCTTTATATATCAATACATATCCTCCTCCCATATCTCTTCCTTTCTCCCCCTCATTCCGCATCTCCGCCATTCCCATCATGTCTATCCTCCTCTCTCTCATCATCTCCAGAATCTCCTCCTCCTTTCCACCATACGTTGCAATATTAAGAGTGGCGCATCTAATTTTAAAAACATTATTCGAGTTCCTGGTCCAAAATCTTTTCCGGGGTCTGTTACCTAAAGGTCTGTCTTCTTCCGAGGCTGGTCCTTGAGTATTGCAAGCAATTTCATTACAGGCAGTGGCTTGCTAGGCCTATCCTGCCCTATGTTCATGGGAAGAGTAGAATGGCAGGGGAGGGTTCCCATCCTCGAGAGCCATGCGAAGATAATCTTCATACTGACAAACTACGTTGAAACCTTCACATCTAGGCCAGAAATTACTAAGAGTATATAAAGTTATAGCAGCATATAGAGATAGGAAGATAGTCATTACTATATATATATATATATATATATATATATATATATATATATATATATATATATTATATATATATATATATATATATATATATATATATATATATATATATATATATATATATATATTTACATATACATATATATTTTATATATGCATATGTTATATATATATATATATATATATATATATATATATATATATATATATTATATATATATATATATATATATATATGAGTTATATATTATAAAAATTATGTACTTTCCTCGTTAATTTTAAGATGAGTCAAATACACATTTTTATGCATAGGTAGTTTAAAAGTAACTTAAACTGTGATAAATTTAAATTTACTTGATATTACGCAGATGGAGAAATGCACCCTTAAAAAATATGAAAAGAAACAAACAACTTACTTGAGTAAAATCAGTAGATAGGTAACGGCAAGCGGTTAATTGATTGGAAAATTGTTCTTTTCCACAGTTATATTGAAATACGTTTCTTTCAATCAACAGTTAGTTACTGGGTAAACTTCTCTTCACCTACGTAGGTCTTGATACGAAACCACACAGTTTAAATCACAATTTTATTTGAATAGTTAAAACTTGAAAAGCCATAACATAATTTTGATCATGAAATTAAAGACTTCTTTAACGATATTCACGAAATCGATCAAAAAGGCAAAAACGGAGATTCACAAATGGTATTCGGTATATTCACACACGAAAGTAAAAAGCAAAAGAACAGATTCACAGACGGTATTTTCGACACGAAGCAAAAAGGCAAAAGACCTTGATTGAAGCAAATTTTTTACCGAGTGGAATTTTGTTATTTTTGTTCCTTTCAATTCAAAAGGAAACATTTCTCCATTTATAGCGAAAAACAAATGAATAATGAAAAACGCATTAGCATTAATTCAGTAATTACCACTTTGAACATTTGACAAATAATTGAAAGTGAGAGTATGACTTAATATTTGAGATACTAAAGATTAAATTTTAATATCCTGGGCGGGGGCGATGGCATAAATTACGACGAATTTGTGCCATAATAAAAAAAGAAAAAAAATCTTTAATCATTGGAATTTTGTTATTTTTGTTCCTTTCAATTCAAAAGGAAACATTTCTCCATTTATAGCGAAAAACAAATGAATAATGAAAAACGCATTAGCATTAATTCAGTAATTACCACTTTGAACATTTGACAAATAATTGAAAGTGAGAGTATGACTTAATATTTGAGATACTAAAGATTAAATTTTAATAATACAGCAGCAGCAGCCATTGCTGGTTATGTTATATGTTACAGCAGCATGGTTATAATAATATATATATATATATATATATATATATATATATATATATATATATATATATATATATATATATATATTAATATGTTGTTTGAGCTAGTATGTTTATTTTCATTTATATATATAGTTATGTTAGGCTATTATGTATATATATATATATATATAAGTTATGCCATATTATATACATATATATATATATATATATATATTATGTTGCTATGCTGGTTAACATATTATATACAGATATACCGTATGTAAATATATATATATGCTGGTTGTTATTGTTACATTACTATATACATATATATTGGGAGCTGCTGGTGCTGGTTGTTGCTAAGGTTATTAAGGCTGGTTGCTGGCTGGCTGTTACAAAGATGAGCAGCTATATATAAAATATATATATTATTGCTACGTTATTGTTAAGGCTATTGTTGTTATGCTACTATGCTAAGGTTATTGCTACATACTATGAGTTGCTGCTGTTGGTATATTATGCTGGTTATTGGGTTATATATATATATACATGGTTAAGGTTATAAATATCGTGCATATATATAGCATACAAAAGGCTATGTTGCTATATATATTACATATATTGTTG
>JABUQX010105740.1:15000-45000 GCA_015478945.1 Trachelipus rathkii | reverse complement strand
AGCTTCGTTCATATGTATGTGTAAGCTGAAATTGCATGACATCATACTTGACCAGATTCTCCCGCTCAATTGATGTATACTCTGCGTCACCAGATACCTGCATAATGTTACATCTATATCGTGGGATATATATATACTATGCTAAAGATATTGCTCAGGACTCCACATATTTTCTTAAAAAAATTCTGTCCAAAATCTATATATCGATATATTGATATGTATAGTATATAATAATATAATATATAATATATATATATATATTATATATATATAGTATAATAATTATACTATATATATATATATATACTACTTATAATTATATATATATAATATTATATATTATAATAATATAATTTATAATGATTATATAATTTAATAGTTTAAATATATGCAAGGCAGTACTTCATAGTATTCTTTTTCTCTCTTATTCTTGGTCCTTATTCACCGTCATTTCGGCAAATCTTTTACTGATCAGCGCTGGACATTAATTGAACAAATATTAAGAATTTGAAAATATTAAAAACTTAAATACTAGATAAATATATATATAGCTATATCTTATATAATATCATATATATAATATATAATATATTATATATATATATATATAGATATATACTATATATATACCCATTTTACTTATGGTATGTATGACATTCCAGTAAACCTAACTGTTCAGGCCTTTCTATTATGCGTTCATATCCACACGTCATCTCCACACAACATATAATACACCATACCATATCCACACCCCGTTCTAGTAACATCTTCTAGACATGCCCTATCCCTTATATCCATATGTGAAAAGGGAGTTAAAAAAAAAAAAAACAAAAAAAAACGAAAAAAAAAAAAAAAAATTAAAAAAAAAAAAAAAAAAAAAAAAAAAAAAAAAAAAAAAAAGAAAAAAATTGCGCACCATGATATCTCGAAAACTAACAACTGCGTGTCATAGAAGAGCGACTAAGGGATGGTAGTAGTTAGTGGCTGCCTACTACCACTATCCTTTGCCAGGAATGCTAATGCATGCCTCGGAGGTCATGATCACCGTAAGCGGCGCTTCTATCCTTCCGGCGAAAAATGTATGAATCATATCTGTATATGAAATGTCAGCAGAGGAATAAATGTTTGAGGAAGATAAGGTGATGAGTTGCATTAGAAAGGGCCAAATTTGGATTTTTCTCCACTTGTGACTGAAACAAAGATGAAAAGGGAACTGTGGAAATAATGAGTGTTGTGCCTGAAATGTTGTTTGTGTTTGCTTCAAAAGGAATGAGAGGCAGGGAACTAGAGAGGTATTTGCAATTCTGATTCAATCTGCGAACGTAAATTGTCGGTAGAGAGCTATGGAGGAGTTTGTCTGTGTGAGTACTAGGAATTCTAAAGGTTAAATTTGTCTTGACAAAGATCAAAATTTATTGTGGTTGGAGTGTCACTTGATGACATTCATGGTCCATCTGAGGGTAAATTGTGTGAAGAGAGTCATGATTTCCTGGGATAATTCTGAATATGTTTTGGATTAGGGGGAGGGAGTAGGAAATTTCAGTCATTTCTGGCGCACATATCTTCCCATTCAAGTATTTTTTTTTACAGCAGCTCTCACCACCACTCACGGGGCAGAGGCCCTATTCAAGGAGGGCGTGTAGTACCTCAAAAGTTCTCCCTCTAGCGCAAATTATGCATGAGCACGACGCAGGCTTTTAAGTGAGGAAGATTAAATTCAGTGGGAAATTCAGAAGATGGAAGAGAATTTTCACAGAACACGGAGGTGGTGGGAAAGAAGGACAGCACCATAGCAAACTAGCTGTGAGTTACCCAATAGTCAACACAACCACTCCGTGACCGACATACAAGACCCTTAGTGCTACGAAAGCGTCATCAAGGTACTGGTACCACCGAGTGATAGTTCCCTCGAGGCACCTGCCGCTGCACGATGTACCTTAGAAATAGAGATAAAGCACCAACATCGACTCGCAAAGATAGAGCAGTCAAAGCTTGGAACTGGAAAGTACACAGAACAGTTTATAAGCCTTTTTGCCGTTGACTCAACCCTATCCAAACAAGCCGGGTGAAACCAGAGCCCCCCCCCCCATAAGATATGAGAACAGTACTCCATACGTAGGCGATGAGGACCCTTGTATAGCGGGAGCAACTTGAGAAAGGAGAAAGATCGCGCAGTCTAAAACGAACTTCCATTTCTTTGAGGCCACCCTACGAGCAACCGTTGTGATGTGAGGTTTGTAAGACCATTTTTTGTTCAATGTTAAGGCCAAGGAGAGTTGTATAATGTCAACAAGAGAAGCACGACAGAATTCGTTGAAGACGAATAAGAAGTCTAGAGGATTATTTTGGAGAAGGAGATTTTTGTAAAAGTTGGGTTTTTTCAAAGAATTCGGAATTTCTCACAAAATTATTTCTATCCATCAGCCAGAAGAATAAAAATCGGAAAGATTAAGACGAAGAGGCACAAATTCTAGAAGCTCACAAGAGGGGTAGAACCTGATCTGATACGTATAAAGCATGAATGGTACTAGTCATCGGAATCACGAGCTAGAGATTAGAGTTAGAGGTGCAGATGAAGAAATCTTCATTAATGAAAAAGTAGGAGATAAGACAGAACCGCATGTCTGGAACACCCAGCATACTTGACAGAAAGAAGAGCAGTCCGCCCCACTCAGAACAACAAGCCGATAAGTGAGCGCATCTTTGAAAAGAAAGCTAGACATAATCAAGCAAAGAGAGGCAGGAAGCTTTGGAGCGAGCAGTGACGCCGTCCATACTCGGGGGTCCAATGCTTGGATATTCAAGAGCCACATTGCAAGTCTCCCGTTGTTCCTAAGAGCGAAAAACCAATAAAATCGGTCCTCAGATCAGATGCTATCGCAGTAGACTTTTGTGCCCCATTGACGGAGCCATACCTGATGGCGATCAGACGAATGAACGTTTCCAGAATGATCTGAAGACACGTGAGTGAGAAGGGTTTCAATAGATCGTAGATAGACTACACAGTGAGAGGCTACCAGAAGCGATCAGTTATAGAGAGGTCAGAGCCGGCTTCCTTTTTTCGGCAACATCAGTTAGAAACTGTGAGAGCTTCCAGACACGTGACGGGGAAAGTGCTAGTATTGGAAACATCAGAGAACTACTAGCAGTTGAGCGACAGGGCAGAAGAGCATAGTCTTTACACGTGGAAGAATTAGCAAGAGAATGATAGATCGAAATAAAGAGGAGAAAGGCAGACTTATACAGAAAGTTGCTAAGTTAGAGAAGAAAGATTTGTCAGCTAGGAACCAACGGAGGCTTAGTCCTTTCCTTTGAATGCACAAGTCACCGCTTTTATCGCTTGTCAAAGAGATCCCCTGCAACGATTTCTAATCTGAATGAACATTAAGTGAGAGCTGATAGAGAATTCGAGAAATGAGAATTTTCCACCACCGAATAGGCACTGTCTCTGCGCTGAAATGGCCAAAGAGAACAAAGCACAGATGAACCATGGGATTAATTGAGCAAAAAGAATTTAGCTGAAACCTGCATTCATTCCCCGACATTCAACGCCATTAGAGCTCTCTCCTCTATTGTTTAAACTCTTTCTACATCCATTACTTATTCCATTACTGATGGTTACCAATGCTATCATTTGCAAACACTTCTGAGAAACCTTCACATTTAGTCCCTGGTCTAAACTATTAACTATACATGATGAGAAACATCACCTGACCTAAAGAAATCATACGGACCATAAAATATGTCTCCTTTTTTCCATGTAATAAATACTATTCGATTTTTCATGAATTAATTATTGTAATTGTATATATTATTATTATTATATTATTATTATATATTATATTATTATATATTATTTTTTAAGAGACTTAAGGAATCAAAAATTTTGAGCGCTTAAAATAATTTCGGGAGGTTGAACGCCCTGACCCTCCTGTCTTTGATCATTATACTATATACTATATATAGCTAAATATACTATATTAAATAAATATATATATATATAAATAATATAATATAGTATACTATACTAATATATATGATATATTATATAATAATAATATATACATACATCTGTATATATATATATATTATAGTAGATATAACATATATATATATTATATATCTTATATATATATATTCATATATAATAGGAAGATTGAAAGATCGAACGAGAGAGAGAGAGAAGAGAATCTTTGTTTAAAACGAGATTTTCAAATATAATCGGTCAATCACAAAATTTCCTTACTAATTAGTCAGCCAGCAAAATTTCATAATACGTCCCATCAAGTAATATCACCATATATATATATAATATATATTATATATATTTATATATACTATCTCCACTCTATATATAAATATATATATCTTCGATATATATATATATATCATATAACTATAATATATATTATAATTATAATACTTATTATATATATATATATATTATATATATATATATATATATAATATACGTTATATATACTATACTAATAGTATATAATACCGGGTATAATTAATATACTTCAGTATATTAGGTAATATACCTATATATATACTATATCTATATATATATATATATATATAATATATATACTTATAGTTATAATATAATATATAATATAGCCTAATTAATATTAGATGGCCGGGATATCCAGGCAACATCCAGCGTATCCTGGCCTATCCGGCCACCCGTCATTCTTGACTATCCGGTATCCGGCCGGATTTCTTCACTTATATCCGCCGAGATAACCGGATCAATACTTCATGAAACGTGTTATCATGTTTGCATGTGAGTTGGGAGCAATTCCCAAATAATTTTAGGAGAAAACAATATATATATATTATATATAGATATACATTATATATAATATAATACTACTAATATAATATAGCATATATATTTAATATATCATATATAATATAATAATATAATAATATATTATATTTATAATATATATATATTTATATATATATATAAACTATATATTATTGATATAATAAATATATATAATAATATAGTTTTAATATATCATAGTTGGAGGCTACCCATGTGTATATTATTTAATTCTCTCATTTATGTGCCCGTAATCGACTCTTGGAAGGTCAAACTCTCCCCTATATATATATAATGAAGGTAGAGCGTGAGCGATAAGTAGGTGCAGAGGGTGTGCGTGGTGTGTTACTCTCAACCTCCATGTAATTACTAAATCAGTAATTACCTACTGCTTATCTTACGTTACTTAGGTCCGATTGTTATTAGACCTTTCACCGTATATATACGCAATTCAGAATTAAAAAAAAAAAGAAACGAAATTTACTCTCTACAAGTTAGCCTCTGCTTCTATGGTTGAAAATAATCAAATAATTCTCGTGAGCCTATTGTCAGGCGCTCCAAACACTCATTGATAATAAAATAGCTCAATGTGAGAGAAAAATATACGTCTGCGACCTATTAAGAACAACCAGTGAGTGCTACGCAAATAAAATGGTAGACTATCCGATCTCTATAACTTCCTTCTAATTAGGCACAAATCAGAGAAACTAAAAATCATTAATCAGACTAATTGAAAGAATCGGTCGCTAAGATAACACTCAATATCATAACTATCAATCATTAGATCAAATTTCATACATCGGAAATAAAAGAAAACCTGCATCTAAAACATGATCCTTTGAAGACAAAAAAAAAAATTTTTCAGATTGTTGAGCATTCAAAGTACAAAAGATGAGTCAACAGTAGTAAATTTGTGAACATATAAATATTTGGCATTCACATGAAACCCCAACCAATCTCTTAATCAAGGTAGTCCTCTAACCTGCTAATGACTAATAGCATTAACCGCTAACTGCACTTCCACAAACATTTTCAATTTATCGCAAATTGACAAATTCCGTCAAATTCTATTTTTGGTTACTTCCGAATAGCGGAAATTTACGGACTTAAATTGCGAACGTCGCACCTTCTGAGAATAATATTATTATAATATATATATATATATAGTATATATAATATATATAAATATATATATATATATACTACAATATTATATAATATAATATTATATATCATAATAAAATACATTTATATAATATATACGCCGTCAACCTCGCAGATTACCGAGTCCCATGTACTAAAACAACAAAAAACCTGACATGACTACGTACGTAAAAATCTAGCAGATACCAATCTTTGGATCAAGCGCGACATTATAATGAAGGAAAAGAAGCGCCAAGAAAAATAAAGTTGAGCGATAAAAAAACAGTAACATCAGAATAATAATAAGTAGGTCTTACGAATGTACGATAAAATCTCCTCATCGATTCCCCTCCAAATTTCGCAGATTTCCAAGTCACATGAGCTACCCAATATGTCTTTCAATAGTTAAGCCGAAACGCATTAACGAGCGCACGCGCCCCCGCAACAACACACAACCACTCTATGAAGATAGCATTTCAGAGAAACGTTAAGAAAATCGTTTAGATCTGTATTCGCCACCTAAATACTAAGCAATATTTCAATTTTCTCAATTTTTGATTTTACTCTTAATTTTATAGTTTTTTAATTTATATAATTTTTTGCCAATACATTTTACGTTATTTCCCCTAAAGTAATTGAAAAAGGAGCAAGAGGTAGAAAGTAAGTATAATGTTTTAAATTAAAGATTTTCGGAAACGTACGATGTGAAAAAATGTTATTAAGTATAAATTACCTTAAAATTAATAATTATTATTTTTTTTTTATCAGTTCATCTGCATTACAATGAAGAAGAAGAATTTCAAAAAATATATTAAAAGTTTTATGTTACATATAGTGTTTTTCTTTAGACTCACAGCGGGCACCTAATCTCGCACAGAGACTGGCAATCATATATATACTATAGTATATAAATAACATATATATATAATATATTGATATTCTAATTATATATATATATAAATAATAATACTAACCGGTCAGTATAAACAGCACTATAATCCATAATACTACATAATATATACTATACCAGACTATATATACTAGATAATCGCCGCCCCACAGTCCGACCCCATAGACGTGCCTACGGCGGCCGGTCGTTGGCTCTTTAGGTATTAAGCTTCGTTTCTCCCGCACTTTCCATAAAACAGCTTATTTGATTTCTTTTTTTTCGAAGAATCGAAGGGCCCTATAGTAGGTCAATAAGCCCACACAGAAAAATAAATAATGTCAATGTCTAATAATCAATAGCTTTATTAAAGTTAAAAAATACACCGCTCAATTATCATAGACTACACGTTTGAAAGTAAGCGTAGAATAGAGTAAGGTTATGGCGTCCGGGCGGTGAATTGGCCATCTTTTTTAAATTCCTGTTCTTATGATATAAATTATTCTTCCATTTTTCATTCCGTTTTTACTTGGGTATACCGGTATTTCGATTAATATTAATTAGTAAGAATTTAAATTAAAATTTCAATAATCATAAATAAAATAGGAATAAAAACACTGCTGCGTTGGCACCCAAATTCACCCACTTTCGTATGAGACAAATTTGACAGCTTTTTCGAATTCATATGTCCATATAAATATTCATTTTTGTCATTTTCCTTACAAAACCTAATATAAGGAACATGCTCTAATTATATGTGTTAAAATTAGCTATATACGTAAATTGAAAAGCCGGTTAAATTACCATTATGGTTACAGCCTCTGATGAGTTGCTCGGCTCGATTGCCAATTTACACCATCATCATTGCTTTGGGCCCAATACGCTCTATTATCGGGCCAAAGATTAGCCAGCAGCCAGCACTGTTAACCAACTAATGCATAGTTATAGAACAAAAATATTTACAGTCCTCCGCCAGCTTATAAAGCTAACCACCTACTCAACTGGTCCCATAGCACTGAAAACCCAAAAATATAAATAAACGATAAAATTCTTCATTTAAACTTTTCATTCAAAACAACCCTATAAAAACAAAATATTGTGAGAAATACTTTTTTAGTATTAATATTTCTGTCCTCTTTGTTATATATTCTTAAAGAATAATTAAAAATATATATATATTTTTTCCCTAATTGCGATATTAGAAAATTCGTGAAAGTACCAACGCAACGAATGAAGAAATTTTTTTTTTTTTTTTATTAGTCATTTTTTTTTGCGTATAACAGACTGCCGGATATCTGGTATCCGGCTATTACACTATCGATATCCGGCAGAACATTCCACGGAATATCCAGCGTATCCGGCTATCCGGCTTAATTCATATCCGGGCCCATTCCTGCTAATTATAAATAATCAAATAAATAAATAAAAGCTATAAAGAAATCCCAAGTACTATCAAGATATATACTCTATAATATACTATAAATAATATTAATAATATAATATAATACTAAAGTAGAATTTATGATACACAATATACTAAAAAAAAAAAATTAATTAATATATAGAAATAATAAACTAATAATAATTACATAAATATAACTCTATACGATATAATAAATTTAAAAAAAAAATAACAAGAATGTATAACATTATATAATACACATTGGAAAGTTTAATCTGTCAATTTCACTCTAGTATTTAATATATTATACATATGCATACCACGTAAAAAAAAATTAAATAGATCAAATATTAAAAAATAATAGCAAAATACCTAAAATAAGATAATATGAGTATATAGTTCTAAATTAATCTGTCAGTAATACTATATATTATATAATATAATATATAATGATAAAAGTAGATAAATTATATATATACAAACCGAATATATACTATATACGTATTGTCACTTAAATTATATGTAATCTGATATAGATATACTAGTATATAATATATAAATGTTACCCATATATACTAAAGTATATATCTACTCAATTAATAATATAAAATATAATACAATATTAGAAGATATTATAATATCATAAATAATATAATAATATACTAACAAGAGTAAATATGTATATATACCGATACTTATATATATATATAATATATATATTATTTATATATATATATATAAATATAAGTACACATCAATATTAGCATAACCCCGCACCAATATACAGATATGATATTATTATACTAAATATTATTAGTTATACTATTTAAATATAAATAAAGTTTATATAATATCCGGACTACTATATATATATACTATAATATAATATAGATAAGAATAAACTATCCCATAATATACATATATTGATACTTTTGATGTTTGGACTCATAGAATACTTCCTTCAGAAAAATAATGTGGAAGTCCTTACTATATAATACTATTAATATTATATTATAATATATATTATATATATATATAATATTATATTATATATATACATACTTATATATATATTAGTATATATATATAATTATATATATATATAACATATATCATATATATTATAATATAAGTATATATTACTATATACATTATTATATATATATACTATTGCAATCTATATTATAATATATATACTATATACTATTTATATTATATATATACATAATATATTATTATACTAGTTGTAATATTATAATATATATATACGTATATATATCGGATAATAACTATATATATGACTAATATAATACTATATATTTATATACTATATATATATATTACTATATATAATTATACTTTATATATATATATATATATATATATATATATATATATAATAATATCATATATACTAATATATATATCATATATATTCTATAATATATTAAATAATCTGTAAGCGGCTGAGTGTTGAGTCCGGGTCAAAATTAATATTTCTATCAATCTTACGTTTAAAATGCTGACCCAAACCCTAGCAATGGATTCTTAAGTTTCTCCATATGACTCAAGATAGTACATTATCAGTTTTAAATGTTGGACTGCCCTATGTACAATAATCTTTTCCTGTTTGCTTCATTATTTACTCTCTGAGGTTTTTGAATCATGGTATTACTAAATCAGCTTTTTCTCTCTTAACAGTAAGACATTGCCCCAATGTATTTGTTAAATTTGTAAATCATAAATCTTAAATTATAAAGTTAACAAACAACAGTTCAAAAGCTTTTAAGTTTAAACGCCGGTATTACTTATCAAAGTATAAAATAATGTTATCCCCAGTCAAAATCATTACCATTTGCTGTAGCTATGAATTTAGAGGCAATGGATGACTTACCTAATAGGCTCGAGATATCTCCCAGTCCCTCCTCAAGGATTGGACTTTCATCAAGAACCAGATCCACTCTCTTACTCATTATCACAAGACCCCTCACGACGTACTTTCGTTAAGGGGTCCTTTATGTTTGATTCTTTTTTTTAGATTTGATCATCTTATTGTTGGGTTAATCTCACATCTTACAAGCAATCATCGTTCTATTTACGGTCCTAATGGGTTTCCATTATTCAGCTATTATTTAGGGTCTTAGCCTTCACTCACAGACGTTTGTTTTGGCGTCCCAGACCAAACCCTTTGATCTTACTATAGGAATCTTTACATTATAGACCTCGCAAATACCTCATCTACATAATTTTAGAGTTTATCATTTGTTAAGTCACTATAGACTTCCGCAAAGGCATCCAAGTCATTACACGTTTTAACCATAAATTTACCTTATAAAATCACTTCTGTGACCATTATTTATCTTACCTAGTTATTACCTTGTTTTCGTTGAGATTGTTCCACAATTAAATACACTTTTGTATCTGGAATCTTCTCAACCACACACTTAACCTATCTAGTTAATTATTTACCGGTTTTAGGATTAAGGAAATATACCGTAAACATAAAGCAGGTAACTCCATAAAAATACTGGAGTCTGATCTGCTTCATCTATCATAGCTATCCCTTACTCACTCCGAGATAACTGCAGTGAAATGTACTTAACATTACCATCTACTACTTTTGACAGTTATATATGGATAAATCAGAATTCTTATCTTTTATTTCTTTTCTCATTGTCCCCCGATCTACATTTATCTATTGTCATAAGTGATCTTACCTTTAGCAACAAACCCAGGAGCACTGGAGCAAGCTCTCGATGGTTCCCGTCCCTTTTGTATCTGACTAAGAAAGAAGTCTGATGGTCTTCACATATCTCCTCCAGGTAGATAAAGCATAATTCCTTTTTAATTTTTTTATTAGTTCTTTATTATTTTTATATACTTTACCTATAATACTTAAATTACTTTTCATCTGGGAGGTCAAGTTGATTTTGATTGAACATGTATTAACAATTTACATACAATACTAGAAAATAAAAAAGTGGCGCTCAGACACCCGAAACAGGAGACCATCTGTCTGTTGATTCCAGGTGCATCATGCCTTGCACCACTCTCCGATTGTACTTTTAGATCACTTCACCCACGTATGCCCAACCTCACAATACAAAGTTAAAATTAAAATAAACCTATTCCCTTATATTCTTTCATCTCCTATTTTAATAATTTAATATTCTTTATATCTTAAAATCTGCAGCATTCTTAACCGATTAAGCTTGTTGGGAATGATGAAAGGATGTATTAAAGGCTCCTATTCTTACATAGACTAAAATTTATATTAATGGCAATTTACGGAAAGTGAATTATATACTTTACTTAGTAATCACACTCGACAAAATCCTCGCAACTAAATCGAAAAACTTCCAACCTCCACTTACCAATAAAGTTCATCTTAACAAGCTTAACAGACAGGCGATGAGAACAAAAGAGATCACTGTAGTGCTCTCTAATCTGTATGATTAATTCGGATGTGCCAGAAATATCGTGACTCCAAAATCGACTCACTCGCATAAATGTAATATGATCATTTCCCATTCCATGCAGGAAACCCCATCTCTTAGGATTTAGATCACGGATGTGGCTCAAAACTAATCTAACCCATAATTTTTACAAAGACATGCCTAGACAGATCAGGCAATAGCTTTGGTTAGTTATCCCCAAAATATCGATTCCCAAAAATGGACGTCACCCATCACAAATCATTGCACAGAACAACTGAATCAACCATCCCATCATTCTTCTTACAATATTGAGGATTCACAATCGTTTAATCCCCCACCCACATGGCCACATTAAGTTCAAAGTTCGAACCCACGTACCACCCTAGCATAATTTCCCCATTGCCACCAAAATTTCTACTCAAGTCAGAAACAGCACTGATAGTGTACTCAGTACCCACCATAAAACAAAAAAAATCGATTACGTATTGAGAAGAAGCCATCTTAACACCTTGAATTCCATTACTCAAGCAATTCACATTACATCTTAAAGGGGTAAGACCGCAAACAACTCTAGGAATGATTACACTAGATCAATGTCAAGAATTTCCCTAAACTTACTTTAGCGGATTTTTAGACGCTTAACTGACACAACCATCGATTCATCCACAGCATAACCTCACCAAATGGATTAAACATTTACTTCAGCAAATGACGGTCCACATATCCTTAATATCTGTATCCGTCTTCTCACCAACGGGATGACTAGAGATCTACTTCTCTGTCTCGAGAGGACCCTCATCCCAATGGTCATGAGCGAGGAGGAGCAGAAAAAAGAAGGCAATCCCTCATTTATCACATTCTCAACATCTGCCCGACACGTCTTACAAAAATGAGGCAGTAATTTCGTATTGATTTGCCATACAGAACTAAGAACGTCGCCTGCGGTAGTCATGCTATGCCATGGTCTAGACCATGCAGTGGCCACGACAATCTCTCCGCAACTTGCCATTTTTTGTAGCCTTCCACAAACATAGAACAAGGTGTATAGAGAATCACATAGACATGTATAGCAGCCTCAATAAAAATTGCGAATCCTTGGTCACGATTATTGTGGGGTATGGCTGGAGTTCCTAGCACACCAGACACATAACGATTTCTCAAATTCACCATTTACATATCCCCACCGAACATCAGAACATTCAGTAAAGAAAACTCAAAACACTTCTTACTCTTCTAAGGGTTTTACTCAAAATTCTTCTACAAAGCCACATTCTTCTAAGAACATAACATATCACAACTCTTCTTTAGACAATCGCGGTGGTCGTCACCCTTTTCGCGATCATCCTCTTAAAAATTCCCCACATGAGAATAATCGAACTTTTACTTCTAAAAGACCTAACCTAGATTCTGTTGATCGTACAACCCTCGTCTTTGATTTTTGTAACAAGATCGGTCATCAGATACGTGAATGCTACAAATATCTGGAAATTTGTAGCTACTGCAAAAAGAAAGGTCACGTTTTACGTGACCTTACTTCTGTTCCAACATCTTTCCCACAGAAAGGTCGCAAGGCTGTTTGTCCCTTATTGCGCGAAGGTCCTCCCGGGGATGAAGTGTTCTCAACACCCTCCATCTCAACAAATGCTGCCAAACTCTCTGAACACTAACACTCATACTCCTAAGTCTTCCCCTGAACATTCTTCTAAAAATGTAAATTACGGAAAATCTTCTCCAAAAATGGAACATAGTCCACGTCCACGGAACGAGTGTCCGTTGTCCCTTAGTCATTCACCTTCTCAGGATACTAATTCCATTTTGACAAAAAAATGTTATACTAATTCCAATTTACCTAACCAAAGGATATTACCATAATCACCTAATTTACTCAACAACCTCTGTTTACACTAATCTCTTAAATGTTACCTAACCACTTATTTCAAAATTACTTACTACTATTACCAAGTCCTTGTGTAACCTTAATGCTAATTTACCGTAACTCTTGATGTACCTAATTCCTAATGTATTCTAAACCTGTGTCTTTCCAAATCTAATAGTCCTTCAATTAACGACAGTTAAGTTCACCAGTTTGCTAAAGTAATTCCACCTGTGAGCCAAAAGTCCACACAGCATTTTTCATTCTGTATTTCCTTCATGAACAATGGAATCATATCACTTTACAATTCACAACCAATGAAACGTCTTCTATCCTTAAATTCTGATTACAAAAACACTTGAAATACACACAGCACTTCCTGTAACTCTAACTGAAACTACTAAGAATTACACAGTCATGTACGCACTGTAGCTGTCAATTGCACACATTATCACCCACAAAATCAAGTTAAAAATATCCGTAAGTAGCTTCTCGAAAAAGATAGCCTTAAATTTGAAGTGTTAATTGTTGACGACCTGAGCGCCAAGAATTAGCTTGGTTAGCTATGGAGGCCCATTCCCCAGACAAACTTAGACATCTTATAAAACCTATCTAAGGAATATGGAATAATGCCATCAGCGGACTTAACATGAAGTGATTGACCAGGTGAGTGAGGTTCGTGTTATTTTGCTCTCCCAATTTTATTAATATAATTTGTGGATTGAAGTGAATTTAGTAAACAAATAGTGTTCCTGTGTTTCTAATATACACTACTGCTGTAGTTATTAACTACAGTCAATTTAACAACTTGTATAATTAATTTTGTGATAATTTAAATTTAAATAGCTTAACCCTAGGCTAACATAGGTAAGAGTTTTACTGTTTTCTGTGTCTGGGTTTATTTGGACTCTTAAATAGACTTTCTGTATTTAAATACAGTTATTTCATTAATTGTTAACTTTAATTTAGTGATATTTAAATTAAATTAGGCTTTTCCAGTCACAGACTACAGTTAAGCCTACCTTATCATTTTTATATATCCCTGGCCTAGGCTAAGCTAAACATAAATTGTTCTAAATTTTTAACCTATTGTTAAGCAAATAGTATATTTTCTTTTTAGGCTTTAGTGATATTTAAACTTGTAGTTGGTAAAATAATGGTACAGGTAGTACAGTAAGCCTAATAATAATTAAGTTGTAATGCCTCTGTGCTTGATATCTGTGGGACTGTAGAGAGTGAATATGTGGAATAGTGCCTGCTTTGATGATGCAGAGAATGTGTTGTTAAGGAAGGAGATGGCATAGAGGCTGAGTGAAAATGTGAACTGGATTGAAAGAAGAAGTATTTGAGGTGAGAAAGGAGGGAAGTGTTAGGAAAAAGTTTGTGGACTGTCGAGGCAAGGGGGGAGCAGGGATATAGGGGTAAGACAGATAGTGATATCACCTAGGAGAAGGAGAGAGGGGAAAGGATAAAGTAGGGTATAATAGGTCTGCAGATGAAATATAGAGTTGTAGAAACTAGAAATAATGATTTAAAGATGAATGATCTACGAAAGGTCAGGTCGCCTATCTGACTGCAGAAACACAGGGTCTGAATGATACTTGCCAGATGGGGCCCAGGATCAGAGAGTGCCAATTAGGTAATGATTGAGTTTTCTGCAAGGGAAGACTGATAAACTTGCTATTGGAGACTCTATTGATACGCCATACCTAGGATAGAACTTTCAAACTAAGATAAAAGAAACGGATTGGAGAGTATGTAATCCAGGTGCCAGAGTGCAGTGATATCGTGGATAGGATAGTCAGATAGAGAGATTGATTCTACAAATGGTGCATAATGTGATTGTGCATGTGTGGTACAAATGATAATAACGGGCCATAGAAGGGTCAGATAAGATTCAATAGCAGAATTATAGAGATTGATTCGAGAAGATGAAAGCTAAGTGGAACGAAGGGCATGATTTCTGGATATTTACCAGAGTTAGGTGCAGGTCAAAGGAGGTGAGGGGAGTAGGCTTTAGGTGTTAAAGAATAGGGTTAGGAAATTATGTTTTTTCAGAAAATATTAGGTTTTTGGCAATTGTGGATCGATGAGATTTCGGATAAAGATTCTTTTCTGCAGCGATGGACGGTTCACTTGAGTGTCGCTTAAAATGATATACTTAGTTCAGTACGCAGTTTGGAAGACTTTTCAGGCAAAAACTAGTAAAGTTGGGTGTGGTGGGCTAAATCTGGATACAAATCAATAAGCAAGGTAACCTGTAATTGTAGGGAGAGAAATAAAAAACTAATCGTTGTTACAGGTATTAAATAATGCATGATAGCAATAAATAACAGCAGTTTCGAGTCCAAATGTTTTTAACACAAATGCTCATAGCCTCTAGAAATAAAAAGATGAGCTGATTACTTATACCATAAATGGAATCTAGATTATGATAACTGAGGCATGGATTAATGAAGAAGAATTATATGGAGACTCTTTCAGGAATATGAAATAGAGGGTATTCACATTCTATTTCATATACCAGCGCTAGAGGAAGACGGGTCGTGGTGTGAGCGCTCTCTATGTTAAAAGACAATATTCCAATATTGTACTAAATGAACTGAACTATAAAAATAATACAAATGAATTGAATCAGTGTGGGTAGATATACTTATATACAATACAATAATCATATAGAATAGGGGCAATTTATAGACTCCTGGCCAGAGTCCAGAATTAGATGCTGAATGTGTAGAAAGAAAATCCTGAGACAGGCCACCAGTAATGAAAAAGGTTATAGTCAAATGAGTGATTTAATTTCCTGGCATTCATTGGATTCCTTGTCTAATACTGGACCGTGAGTAGCTTCCTGCATTCATAAATTGTATACTAGGTAACTTTTTGACCCAGATGGTTCAAGAACCCACAAGATACGATGAACTATTAGACTTAATATTAACTAATGTTGAAAGTATGGTGATTTCTAATGTTAGAGTTGAGGAGAATTTAGGAGCTTAGTGACCATCATATTATCATTGGAGATTTAATGATTGAATGTGACGATATCTGGCCAAATTGCACAGTAATAAGGGAAATATCATTAGATTTCCGAAAATGGCGATATTTACCCAAATTTCGAGACCATGCTTAGTATAACTGACTGGGATACAGAGTTTAAAGACCAAAAACTGTTGTTTATCATGTTATGGGAACATTTAAACAAATTTAATGAGTTTCCGAGTCAGCTATAGTTTTAGATACACCCATTGAGGAGGTGGCGAGAGAAAAACCCTGTTATGCTGGAAAGTAGCGAGATCGAAGGAGAAAGTGAGATTTAAGTGAGCTTTTTGGGTGGTGTTTTAATGCCAACCTTGGTAATAATAGGGAGGAAGATTTTGAAAATTAGAGGAAAAATAGAAATGAAATTAACCAGTTAATATGAAAAGAAAAGAGGGTGGCAGAAATTAATTTAGCAATAGTATTAACCCTAAAAGTTTTTTTTAGCTTTTATAAATTTAAAAGTACTTAAAAGGTCAATTGGTCCATTTAAAATTAATGAAAATTTACTAAATTCAGATAAGGTGTTGGTTAATATTTTGAATACTTATTTTGTGTCAATTTTTACTGCAAGGAAAGATTGGATAATAGTTTGGAGACATAGTTCTGGTATGCATGTAAGATTTATAGAATTTGAACGAGGTAAAAAATTAAATCTTTACTAGACCATATTGACCCAAATAAAGCTTCAAGTCCTGATGGTATATGTGGGTAGAATTCTGAAAGAGGGTAGTGTTAGCAGAATTACAAAAGCACTGTAATTTGATTTTTAAGCGATCCTATAAACATTTGGTGAGTACCATATGACCTGGGAAAACAGCAATGTTGTGCTTATTTATAAGAAAGGTAGAGAGCAAGATTTAGGAAATATATAGGCCAGTTAGCTTAACACTCTGGTTGTAAAGGTTCTGGAAAAGTTAATGAAAAGGTCAATAAGAGAAATATTTAGAAAGATAACAAGGTATTTATGACTCCCAGCACGGTTCAGAAAGGGTAGGTCATGTCACAAACCTTTCTTTAGAATTTATGAATACATTACTGACTGCATTGACAGAGGAAGATCCAGGTTGATATTGTAATATTAGATTTCAGCCCAAAGCTTTGTGATAAGGGTTCCCCAAGCATAAGGCTGATTGAAGACAAGTATTGCAATGTGTATAGTGGCAGTGTACCATGGTGGATTAAAGAGTGGTGCGAATTAGAAAACAGTGTGTACATTATTATAATGCAATGCAATCCTAAGAGTGAAGTTGAAGAGTGGTGTCCCACCAGGTTCAGTGCTGGGCCACTATGTTCCTGCATATATTTCTATAAGATGTATAGACCAGGACTTAAATGCAAGTTCTAAGTTTGCAGATATACCAAAGTGGCCACCACAGTTAGGATAGTGAAGGATGTATAAAGATTTCAAAATGATCTTGATAAAACTTCTTGGGTGGGCAGATAAGTGGCAAAATGAATTTTAATAGTAAAAGTGTAAGGTTCTCACCTAGGTTACTCAATAAAAGTTTTTAACACGATATGAATGGATTGGCTTGAGTCTGTGGACCAAGAAAAAGTTTAGTGTATATAAGCAGTTAGATTTGAAAGTAGTAATCATGTTGAAGCTAGAAATAAAAGTCAATAAGATGCTGGGCATAATTAAAATCGCAATGTGTTGACAAGAAGAAAGGAACAAGAAAGATTAATTAAGTAAATTGTATAATAGCAATATTTTAGGCCAGTAATAGAGTATATATGCCACAAGTTTGGGCCCCTTATTTAAAGAAAGACGTGGATATGCTAGAGCGAGTGCAACGTAGGTCAACAAGGATGATTTCTGGGTTGAGTGTAAGAGCTGATGAGGAGAGCTGAAGAGTTAGAATGCTTTTCTGTAGAAGGCGATTTTTCAGAGGACATGATACAAGTCTTACAAACATATTTACATCTATTGATAATACAGGAGACAATAGATTTTTAAGAGAGCCATGACAAGGTACCAGGGCATAATAAAGAAAATTAAGAAGAAAGCATGCCATCTTGATATAAGAAAGCATGCATTTAGTAATAGGGTTGTTAAAATTTGGAATAGTCTGCCACAAGAGGTTGTTGATGTGACTCAATTCTGAACATTTAAATTTCCTGTTTCCCTTACTACACTATATGGATGGGTTTGGTTTATCATATAATTATATTTAGACAAAGCCAACTTGCGGGTTTTAGTTACAGTAGTATGTATAGAACTGCATGCGTACCATAACTATTTATAATTGCATGTGGCATGGTTTTTGGTATCATATAGATATCATTAGTTTTGACTAAGCCAAATTGGGCTAAGCTTGGATGGACTTGGGTATCATATTATTAAAATATATCATTAGTTTCGACTAAGCCAAATTGTAGATTTTTAGTTACAGAATTTGACAAGCCCTAGGGTGCTTGTGGATTTGCATGAACATGTTTGGTAAGTGGGTTGACTGGACAGTCTCGACAGGCCCGTGTGGTTTCTTACTGTCTCATTTTCTAATAATGTCATTAAATATATTGATATGCCTCTATCTTTTTTTAATTTAGGTATTAGTATATTTTTATATATATATTACTTATTCCTCTATTCACTTTGTTGTATAATACTACATTAATATAATAAGAGATAAAAAAGAACCATGAGAGAACAAAGAGTATACATTATGAAACGTGGTAATTATAAACATCATTCCGGTTATTCAATTCAAAATTTATCTATTTTATTAACTCTTTTCTCGTAAAGAATTAATTTTTACTATTTTTCTTATGGAAAGGCATAATAATAATCTGAATAAAATAGTAATATCGTATAGGTATAAAACACACACATAAAAGTGATACAAAAGAAACACTGGAAATAATTGACTAATACTTAGAAAAATATATATATAGATATGTGAG
The DNA here is from genome assembly GCA_015478945.1 of Trachelipus rathkii. Classification (NCBI taxonomy): domain Eukaryota; kingdom Metazoa; phylum Arthropoda; class Malacostraca; order Isopoda; family Trachelipodidae; genus Trachelipus; species Trachelipus rathkii. Next base: position 25,479 of record JABUQX010105740.1, on the reverse strand, counting down.
TTAAATTTATAATATAATACTAAATAACTAAACACAATTTAAATATATTAAAATTAAGCTCTGATATTTATATATATATATGAGATTATACATTAGCGGGCGTCTGTATCTCTCACGAACCAACTAATAATGTCATAAGGGAAGTGCAGCTATTAAAATTATGTATAAAGACTGATTTAAACATAACTGCATATAATAAGTTATATTATTTAATAATAATATATAAGAATTATATTAATATTATATAGACTATGTAATATTATAAATATATATTACTACTTCTATTATGCTATATATTCTTAGTTTTAAGAACTAATCATTCAATAAGTAGATTATATATATATATAATATATATATTAACTTACTATAGCCACTATATATATATATAATATAAAAGAAAGAAGACATAAAACTTAAAAAATTTGCTAGGATAAATAAATGATAATATTAAAAAAAATTATTTTATTAAAACGAAATAAAATCAAATAAAATATCCAATGATGGAAAAATTCACAATATTAGAGCAGTTGCAAAATTGATATTATTAAAAAAGTAATTTCCTTGGGTACAAAGTCAAATTTATCAACAACTGTGTGAATAAAAAAATCATAATGTCAAACACAAATTTTCTGTGTACATTCATCATAGCATGTCCGTTTAACCTGTCGTCTCTTCCATAGTACTTCCCAGCCAAGTCTTGATCATTAGCAGAACTGAAAGCAGGTTCTGACTTACTGTGGTGCTCGAATGGTTGCGCAGATAAGTGTCGTCAAAAGCCTTTCTCTGTTCGTCGACGGAAAAGAAAGGTCAGTCGTCCTTTTAAGACTTGTGGAGACAACAAGATCTTTTTGTTCATTCACGTACTTCATGTTTTTGTCCTTTCCAAATTTTTGTTACCAACAATTCTAGTTCCTCTTCTATGCCTTCTAAGTGGTAAACTAACTAAAAAGAAGCTTCTTTTCCTTTAACTCATCAGATTGTTATGAGCAAGCATGTGAAAGATGTAGATATTCTATGTGTGCATAAGCAGTGTATTTCAGCTAGAAAACGTAATTCAAATTAGAAGTTATAAAATAATCCAGTTATACGGAGCTTATTAAGGATCTTTCACAGAACTCCGTGGATTTGTTGCTGGCGTATGGGTTACTGCGGTGGCTGCATGCCTCACCAAAAAATATCGACGTGTATATTCAGATCAAGTTTCCCAGTTGCTCGGCGATTTCATTAACTTCTTTTAACACTTGATCGTTTGAATTTTTTTCTTTCACCTTTCCGATGGCTCCTAATGCATTCCACAAATATGATTGAATGTGCTGCTGAGTTGACGATATCTCAAGGTCTTAGATTAGGATAAGCATTTTACAAATGCTCTAACATCCAGAGGATTTCGCGATTTCAATATCATAGCCATGATGAATGACGAGTTACATGCCGCTGAATACAACTGAAAAGAGCCTTTCTTGTGGCGGTATTTCCTCCAATGAAAGGGATTTCTAATGCTTGCATCATCGTACAAAGTGCTCCTAAAACACTCTGATGCACTTGTGTTGTTCAGAACATCTGGTCTGGCATAGGCTTGATGGTTGGCATTTAAGTTTTTCTCAAGACTGTCTCGCGAAAAAAAAACGTAATAATGTCCTTTATATTTCCCACAGTATTGCGGATTTTCTGTATTGTTCAAATCATTTACTACTAAATTTGTTTGTGTGAAGAGTCAACCTGATAGAAGATACAAGTCTCTTTTATACTTTTTCCCAATACTCTCTTGGATCACACTTCTTTCTTTTGGCCAGAATCGATCGTACGAACAGCCATCTGAAACCCAGAGCCGCTTTTCGAGTTCTACAAAGCCAATAAATGCCTCTTTGTACGCATTAGGACTCTGTCTGTCCTAAATAGTCGCAACCGTATAGGATAATTGATCTCGCTTTCCAGAAATATCAGCTCGTTTCATTGCTAGTAAGCTATACCTGCACGCTTCCTTTACCCGCGCACGCTTCTTTTACCTTTATAGTAGTACCAACATAAGAAATGATTTTATCTGAATCTGAAGCTGATATAGGTATGTGGCATTATTCTTTTCCTTTTCCAAAATGCTTCACCAATGACTGATCTCCTGTATCTATTCAGAAGCGTACAAATTTTTGACTAACAACTCCCTCATCATGATGCTTACTCCGAAGTGGTAAACCGCGCGTACAAGAAAATGTCATAGAAAATTTATGTGATTATATTTTTCACTGCAGTTTATTATTATCTAATTTGGAATGCTATGATTTAATTTGAATGTCAATAACCAGCACGTCCTGTAGGGAGAACAATTTGCAAGCTTCAACAACATTTTATACCACTCACTGTGTTTGTATGTCCATACTTACAAACCGCAACAACATCATAAGATATATTAGATTAGAAAATACTATTAGTTAAAAGCCAAGGAACCCCCTCTGAACACAAACATTTGAAAGATTTACGGTGAGAAAAAAAACAAAAATGGTCCTCAAAATGCATACCCTTAGTGCCTGGTAAGTATGTCAGTCAAGAGTGTAAATATGTCTCCAACCATTTATAAATGAATTTCCTCTTTAAGTGGTTAGCATCTTTCAAAAAAGTTAAGTCTTAGGTGTGAATCCAACACTCTTTCTAGTTAAATTGCTTTCTTTTTCTCAGTCGAAAAAACATAGATGAAGTCCAAACGTATTCTACAATGTGATTTCTGACGGTCATCTACTGAATACGCTAGCTCCGAAATACATGGACCATATTCTTGACTCGATGAGGTAGCTGTGCATGGTAGTGGGTTCTTCACATGTCGAAATATGTCTTAAAGCTAGGTGGGATTGCCTTCTTGATGTAGTCATTAGCTATGTCAACTCACTTTATTGGTATGTGTCTTCTTTTCACCTCGCTACCATTGTCACAAGTTTTATCCGAATTTCTTTCTTTTTTTCAAAATATTAGCAAGAATATTATATATTATATATTACTACTATTATAAGACTGCCTATATAATTAATCATATATATTAATTATATATAATATATATTTTAATTTATTAAGATATAATGTATAAATATATATATATATAATATATATATAATATAAAAGTATAATAAATATGTCAATGCTTAATACCTCTTCAGATATTATAGTATTACCGTATTATCAGTATATAATAATTATATATGACATATACTTGTATTATCCATAGTATATATAACCTAGCTATATACCGACAATTTGCCCACTATTAAATGCAAGTACATTCTTGCAAATCGGAAAGAAGCCATGGGAGCCGTGGATTTTGATGCGAAAAGAACAATTCTGGAGATGTGTTTGGTGTTTGTGACAGTGACGATTATAGTATAACAAGACAGTAGGAACTAAAGAGGATACATAACGGACTGATGAAATGTCTAGCAGAGGGAGAGAAGGAACTTGGATGGATTAAGGCAGGAGTAGCATCATCATGGAAACCGAACACTCTATAGAATATGTAATGGGAAAAACTTTCTTAATAATTTAAATGAGGTAACGATTATAGATTGCACGATAACTTGAAGCCCTAGATGGAAGTATTTATACATTGATGGCTTAATCTAATAGTGTATGCGCCGCACCAGTGACGATCCATGTTGAAGAAAAACCAATGGGAAATCACGGAAGCTTCTATCCAACAAACTGTATGACGCGGTAAGAAGGAGTGATATAGAAAAATGGATAATGGGTATTCAATATGAACGCTTTCATGTGGAACCCGTAGAAGGAGATTCAGATTAGGTACTAGGGATCATGTGATATAATTAGGATTTGAGGAAACGACTTTAGATTGGGAGTATCACTGATCGACTTTGCGTATTTGAGAACAACATGGCATCTGTTATGAACATAAATTCTTCCAAACATGAAGTAAGCAAAAAATGGACGTGTTAGATTATAGGTCGGGAGTGCGTAGAACAGAGATTACATGTAAAAAATCCATATGGATGGACATGATGCTAGCTAGCGATAAGACGAGAAGTTTGAAGATGTGCTGGAAACTTACCCCACAATTTCACTACGATTCAGACCATTAGAATTTAATGGGTAAAAAACTGATATGCGAATAAAAGGATAGAAAAACCTAGAGGAAAGATAACAATAAGAGAGATACTGTTTGGAATATATTTCGAAGTCTGGTAGTGATGTGTTGGGTAGAGCTCTGTTAATGATAATATCACGCAGAGAGATTCGAAGTAGGACAGTGAAGGAACAAGAGAGAGCACGGAGGAGGTTGGAAGACCTTTAAACAAGAAGATAGATCGAATTGGCAAGCGACAATACTAGGAAGAAAAAACAAGTCGCCATGAGAGTAGGAATTAAGAAGACGCATGGCTGATGAAATGAGCGATGTTAAGAACGCAAGGAAGCATCAAAAACAAAAGAAATTCAGAGAAATGGTATGAAGACTGTAAGCGGAAAGGAAACAGTCAGATAGAATATGTATAAATGCAAGAAACCATGTGGAGGATGTAAAAAGAAGAAGTAAGGACATTACTTGGAAGATTGTAAGAATAAATAGAATGAGAACTGAAAGAGGATACGAAGTGCACGGGAAACTTTTATATGGAATGGCCAAAGAGCTATTTTTTGAGAGGAATAAAGAACCGATAATTCATACGGCTTTGAATAAGGAGGTAGAAACCTTCTTCTAAGAGGAAGAGGGAGTAAGGAAAGAATTTTGAGCGAAGTATATTTTAGATGGAATTATTGAACGTAGAAGAGGCAGAAGGAAGATTGATAAATAACCCACGAGAGTAAGACAAGAACATGAGGAAATTAGGATGATAGAGATAGAGGAAGTGAAAGATACCCTTTATAAGATATTAAAAAATGGGAAAGTGTAGGATACGATGGACTATTCTGAGATAATGAACACTATTCAAAACAGGAGATGAAATAACTAAATCGTTGACAAGATTTAAAACCAAGTATGGTAAAGAAAGAAAAAAAATACCAAGAATGAGGAAAGCCTAAGTAATCTGTCCCGATACATAAGAGGAGATAAAAGAATATGCGGAAATTATATCAGAAAATATTTTGGTGGGGGGCGAGTAAAATATATAGAGATTCTAGAAAAAAGATGAGGATGTGATGGTATCGGGGTCAACATTGGAAAATGGCAATACGTTTCCAGACCAGGAAAAAATACTACTGACCTAATATTTTACATGAAGATGCTGACTGAGAATAATAATAGAAGTGGAATGAGAAAGCGTAATGCTGCATTCATAACTTGAAAAGGCATTCGATAGATAAATAGGAGACAGAGACTGGGGAGTCAATTTAGAAAGATCCGATTGTATGGCATACCAAAAAAGTCTAGGATAGCATCCATTAAGAGTATGATGAAAATCCAACTAAATATGGTAGTAGGATAACAGGAGAGAGATGTTTGAAGTGAAAACGGGAGTTAGACAGGGATAGGTCTGTCAACTTCTTCTTTGCCACTTTACCTGGAATGCATACCTTTAAAAAAGGATATGCATAAGGAAAATAGGGAGCACACTTTGGTTTATGCGGATGATGCGGCAGTGATCACATCAGGAGCTCAAGACCTGCAAAAAGAAGCTCAGTTAATATTAATCTATGTGTGAGAAGAGAATGTGAACGGTAGGAGATAGTCAACAGTTAACTGAACGTCTCATTTGTATGATATAAATAAGAGGATAAACGATAATAATATGTGATATGCAAGATAGAGGAAGATAGATATATGAACCAAAGAAGTATTATAGTCTCAATGATACTTGAAAGATTTAAGTATTTAGAGCTGTTTTTAGGTATTTGTACTGAAGATCAAGCAGACAAGGTTTTAGACTAGATGATGAGTGAAAGTTAAAGAATTGAAGTGAAGATTTCACAGAATGAGGGAATGTTATACCCGTTGCTAAAGGGAGAAAGGGATACCAACAAGTTAAAAATTAATATAAAAAAACACTTCTAGAGACCTTGATATTGTTGCTATGGGTTTGAATGTACGGTTGGCAATGAATACTAGGCAAAAGAAGCAGAATAGAAGCTCAGAAATGAGGGTTACTTAGACACATTAGAGAGTATCGTTGAGAGACAGAATGAGGAGCGAGCTGATGAGAGGAGAAACTGGGAGTGGAACCTATTTTGGAATGCGTGGAGAGAAACCAGTTAAGATGGTTGGACATGTGAAAAGAATATGAGAGAAGGGAGAAGATGAGAGTAGAATGTATGATTGGGAGACCCAGAAGGAGGAGACCAGCAGGGAGTAGACCGAGATGATATGGATGATCGTGGCAGAGGCTATACAACGTAGAGGCAAGACGGTAGAGAAGTAGAGGAGGAAAGAACAATTGAAGATAGAAATCTTTGGAGAAGATTCTGGAGGAGAAGCCCCTGACAGGCATACCCCATAACTATACCTTTACCAATAATATATAAATATATATATATAATATAATATATATATTATATATATAATATATAATAATAATAAATATATATATATATAATATATAATATATATAATATATATTATATAAATTAATATATATTATATATATAGTATATAAATATATTCACACTACTGATATATATATATATGATGATCTCTGTCACAATCATGTCATAGAGCTAATATTTTACTAGCATTCAAAAGATAAATACACCAGAAAAAATTAACAAAGATACGGCATAACTATGTTGAAAATCACTAATTTCTGTGTTTTAATTTAAAAAAGTTTTTAAAATGAAGCTATAAAATTACATGAGACAAGTAAGATCACGTGTTACAAATTCTTACTTTTAAGAAGTAAATACAGAAAATTTTATAATATTAATAGCTAAACATACGTACAAGTAATCTCCATATATATCCATGGAATCTAATGAAATTGAACTATAAACTTTATTACTGAAGCTAGGAGTGTTTGAATTATTTACTATAGATAAGGCATTCACGGTGAGTGATAATTTCAATGCTACTTTGAAACCCTTAAACACTTAATTAAAGGAACTGAGTGAATCTGACTGAACACTAAAATCTAACAATTATTAAATATAAACATATTATCAACATTAAAATAAAACATAGATAGAATAACAACACAGTTCTTATCTACAAATTAAAGAGCATATAAAATGAGTGAGAAGACCTGTATCGGGGCAAGGAGGAAATGAAAATGGGGACCGATTTGACTTGGCCGTTTTCCAGTAACGAAAAATATTATATATTATATATATATAAATTAAGTAATTATATTTAATTAATTAGATATATAGTATATTTAATATATAAAATCATACTAGTTTACTATCATAGTAATAGCTCATATACTATATATATATTAACATATATTAATAATTCGGGTAAAAACGTACTTAACGGCCACCCGAAACGGGACGTTGGATCAAAAAAATTCGGCAGTAGGACTCTATAAAGGAGTTAACCACTACTAGGCAGCTCCCCCCGCTGCCCCCCCCCTACACGGCCATTTATATATATAATATAAATTAATATATAATATTATACCCATATATATAATAATAAAATAATAATATAAGAATATATAGATATTATATATATATATATATATATACTAGTTGTAATATATATCAGGTGGCCGTGCCTACGTGACGCCTAGATGTTATGTATAACAAATGGGAGGTTAGTGCCAAGATATGATTTATATATATATATAAATATGATACTAGAGAAAAAAACACTATTTATATAAAAGGTATATCCACCAAATAAAAAGTTAGTATTAAAACATACTATATAGAAACCATTTTCAGTACTATATATCAGTTATATATATTATATTATATTTAATAAATACTATAATATATATATATATATCCATCTACTAGATAAATTAGTTGTCATATAATATATATATTATATTTAGAATTAATTATCTTATTATCTTACCACTCAGTAATTAAGTATTATACTACTTATATTAATAATATTATAATATATATAATTATATTTAATACGTATGAATGCTGTGAGCGAAGATAATTATTTCAAGTATACAAAAATCTTAAGAGGTGATAATTAGATATTTATTAGTAATTAACACCTATTTAAATGGCAACCTTGGCGAAAGTCGGGCAGCCCCCCCCCGAAAAAATTCCTGGCTACGGGCCCGCCGAAGTATAAGTATTATATATATAGAATATATATTAGACATTATATATATATTTAATTTATATTATACGTTGACTCTGTCAAGTCGATATATCATTAGTACATACGATATATAGTCTTAATTATAGTTATTATTATAACATATATATATATATTATATATATTTTGGAATCTTTCCTTAAATAATATAATATATTAGATATAATAGATATATTAGGGAGTGAAGTATTTATTACTACTTATAGAGACGATTACTTACTGTTAGGTCAGAATCGGAACCATATGAGATTAGACACAGATCAACTATTTAAATCACTTACGTGTACCCATTATGAATTCCATTATTAATTTAAGGTTATTGAAAAGTTTTAATCCTAATGACCGGAAATAAAACATAGTGGGTATTTCAGATACTTTTTCGCCCAAGTTTTACATGATATACCTATTCAAAAAATAGCGCGCGTGATGTGTACCACTGAGTTATGTAATAATTAAGAAAATAATTATAATAATAAGTAGTAATAATGATAATATATAATAAAAATATTATAATATGATTGTTAATTTATATTAGGAGGTGTTTTTGAGTGAGAGATGTGAAGTGAGATTGAATAAGTACCTGTATACGGAAAGGAACACAAAAATGTCCTTGATGGAGGTGAGTGCTTGATAGCAGGTGTTGGGTTAAAGATATTGCTTTGCTGATATAAAATTATTAAAATGTCGAGGTAAATTTCGAAAGGCTTGAGAGTGATCTTACTCACCACAAAATAGCCATTAATAATGCAACCATTGTGAAGGAAGGAGTATATGAGAGAGAGAGAGGAGAGAGAGAGAGAGAGAGAGAGCAGGATGAGAGAGAAGAGAGAGAAGAGAAGAGAAGATGGAGAGAGGAGAGAGAGAAGGAGGAGAGAGAGACTACGAATATATACAACAAGCTTAAATCTTAAATTGTTCAACTTCATTAATTTATAAAAGATTACCCGATAGTCGCGTTCTCAGGAAATTTTCGGTGTTTCATTTCATTTCGAGGTCGTAAATTTTAAAATTTTGAAAAAATAATATAAAAAATTAGAAACGATTACAAAACCTTTTGGAAAAATTTAGATCAGATTACTTGTAAAATCTGATAATAAACGTAGGCAACCCAATATTATTTAAACTGTTAATAATCGTAAAAGATGAAATTGTTGTTGAAATGTACCTAAAAACACTTGCTGTCGTGAACCCAACTATTCGGGGGAACCTTGTTTTTATTGACTATTTAACCTGGATTTCCTTTCGTATCTGTCAATGCTGTATATCCAGGCTCTTTGAATTACTATATCGATTTACCTCATATTTTAAGTCTCTGGGCATATTCAGTAAATACCATCCTTTTTCAAAATAATCCGCCAAGTAAAAGACCACCTTTAATGGAGTAGCCTAAAGAGGGATGAGAAATTGTTATTTTAATGACAAGCATCTAGTAGATACTACAAAAAACTGGATAAAAATATACAGATAGGTAATAAAATTCTGTAAATGTGCGGTCCGATTCTATCTTCTATTGAAGTATCCTCTGCGCTACTTACATGTCTTAGAAAATGCATTAATCTTTGTGGTTTTTCTTCCTCACGCCTAATTGTATGTTTATTTTTTAAGATAAGGAAATAAAAAATGGTTAGATCTTGAAATCTATTTGATTAGGCGCAATCATTATTATTTGTTAAAACATCTTTATCTAATCACAGAAATATCTAAATTGACACGTTTATGCTTGAAACATCATATTTACACATATAAGTAGTGATGGAGAATCTCATGGTCCTCATCCTAACCTATTCCCTTAACCCTCCTCTTTCATGTCTTGGAACACCCTTCAATTCCTATAATAATGCAGCAAGAGATACTGCCAGTATTAGATTGCATTTCTGAGATATATGCAGTTCGGCGGAGGTAACGCTAACGGACCTTTGCCGTTCGCAACAGAGATAACTCGGAGATCGTTGTTGGATTATTCGCATGTCTTCGAGAGAGTCCGGGCACAAAACGTTTTTGATGCCTGCTCTTCTCACTTCATCACCTATCACACCTCTTATGTCTTGTTGACCAGCTAGGTATCTCACTGTCGCTCGGTCATTATTCCTATTTTGAATAGACCGTCCAGGTAAGGCGGCGCACATAGTTGAATGACATAGAACCTGGGTACATCTGATTAAGCTAACCATTGATGGCTTCTGCGAATTATTCTAATTAGGAGACATGGAAAACGTGTTTTTTCCTTGCCTCATAGGAATCCATCTCTGTGCTTCTTTCTTACAAAACATATC